>JAIOTZ010000208.1:0-74747 GCA_023374045.1 Limonium bicolor | reverse complement strand
GTATAAAAATGAACCGCATGTTCTCGACCAAAGTAGTCGGCGTACCCCTGTTAGCACGTGGGGTATGCAAATTTCATATGCAGCAATTTGCTGAACCCCTAGGGGCACCGTTTATATTTTACAGGAACATTGAAGCCGAATACCGTTCGAGTGTAGGAAGGGTTGCCATGTGAGCATGGGTAGTTGTTAGGAAGTTGTATTTGTTTTGTATTGTGGATTTGTAAGACCGACATGTGGTCAATAAGTTTGGGAATTGTAGTAGAAACTCGGTATAGAATGTAATTGAAGTTGTATTGTATAATATGGGATTGAAGTTGTATTTGGTTGAGATTTGATTAAGTAATGGAAGGTATCATTTGTATAGAGTACTCGGTATAATAATCTATCAAACCGATAATGTAATTGAGGTGTTGTATTGGATTTGGCCTTGTTAATCACGTGGGTGACTAACGGCATGTATCACTCACCGGTTGTAGTTTGAATTCCGCTGCATTGTTGTTGGTAATTGAGATGGGTTAGGAGATAATTATGTGATTACCGGTAGGGGTGTTACAATATTAAACCTAGTTTTATGTCAGAAAACCTAAATCGATTTCAATATCAAAACCCTAAATCAAATTGGAACCCCATAAGCTCCTTGTAATTTTTAGAACATTAATTTCACTCACATAAACCCTAATTTTCTAAATCTAGCAACAAATTAAATTTTGAACCCTAATTACCATTTCTATCATAGATTATACAGAAATGCAAACGTTAAACTCAGATTCGAGAGTCCAACACAAAGCGTTTGTTCGCACTACTATAACCGCACACTACCGCACACAATGGCTAGATGTTTTTTTTACAGAATTCTAGTTTCCAAATTTGTTTCCTCAATTACATTTCAGAAATCACTCGATTTTCAGTCAAACTACCCAGATTAACTCAACTTTCGGGTTCATCAAAACCACGAAAGTTCCCACAATACGAACTTGACCAGAACACAAAATCACTCTAATTAAGCCATAATCTTCGGACTTCCTCAACACTAAGCAAGATCTCAGATTTTTGTTTTACAAAAGTAATCAAACAAAAATCTAATTTTTAGACAGAATGAAGGTAAGTATGCCAATTTGACCAATGTACACCTATGAAGATTTTAGTAGCGATTGGCTCTAAACTTCGGCAAGCCTCTAGTTGGTTTCCCTCAGACCCGGTCAAAAAGGCAAGTCCGTGATTGGTCTCATGCGAAATAGAGGAGAAAAAAGAAGTGGAAGTAAGTGTGAGCCTCGATTTTAAACCCTATCCTATGTTGGTTAAAGCTGATTAGGATCTAACCGGGTTTTAGGTCCACTTATAACCTAAGGTTAATAACTATGTCATATAACAATGATTATTAAAACCTAAGCTAGATCACTGGAACCTATTATGAGTCGCCACCTAATTTTAACCTAGATCAAATTAGGAAAGGAGAGTTCGGGTTCGGGGGCTTGATATTCGACTTAATTAGGGTTCAATTACTTTCATTACCCCTAGAAGTCGTTTTTCCTCTACTTAGTTTAATTACGGCTTATTACGAGTCGTTTTAACCTAAGTGCGCGAGCTTCTGTTTTTTTTGTTTTTTAGCATTTTTTGACTGAAAATAAAAGTGAAAGTTGAAATTACCTAAACTTGGGTTTCGGAGGCAGAATTAGGTCAAATTTTGTTTCCGTCCGTAGCCACGGACCTAATGTCCGTAACCACGGACTCTAGTTAATCTATGTGGAAATAAAAGTCGAATTAAACAGAAAACAAAAATTTGAAAAGTCTGGGGCCACGGACAGGACGTCCGTAGGCCCGGACATAGTTTAGCAAAACGTAAATTTTTTAAAATTTTAAAATCCCGCCGCCGTCCGTGGGTGTCCGTGGCCACGGACAACCCATCCGTGGTCCCGGACCATAGGTCCGAGATCCCGGACCACCCACGGACAGGGGTTTTATGGTGGTTCCCAAAGGTGTTTTCGGCTCAAAATTTATGCACGTGTAGCCTGAAAGGTATACAATTCGTTAGTAATTGAAAGATTGCAGTTTGAAGTCGAATTATGTACGAAACTTGACGAACAAGTAACAAGGCAGAAACAAAAGTTATTAGCAATACAGAAGCGTAAAAAGGTTAGTTTGAACCCAAAATTTGACAGAGAGTTAATAAGGTCGTGGAGAGTTAGAAAAGTAGAATTGCAACCTGTTTTACCTTCGAATTCAGGAGGATTCTTCACGTCGGGATTCTTCGGAGGCTTCGATGGTGCCGGTTCCGGATTGAGTTCGACCCGAGCTTTTGGTTGTTGATTGTTGAAGGTGTTCTTCACGTTTTGGAGGTGGTTTGGTTGATGTTTGATGATTGTTGATGTGTTGGGAGTTGAAAAATGTGTTTAGATGGTGATTTCGGGGGATTTTTGATGTGATTTTGGTGCTTGGATGTGTAAAAACGTGAAGAGAATGAGACGGCTGCCTTCTTTGAGGGTCTAGGGTTCTTGAGGTTCTGATTTGATCATGGGATAAGGTTCCTTATATAGGCTTCCTTAAAGATAGAAAAATCCAGTAAAAACCGAGATTTACCGACGTTTTAGCTCAAGGGCTTCCAAAAGGAATTTGATTATGAAATTTTACACATGGGTAAAGGATGATATTTCTGAATTTTCTAAAGTGGAATCGAATTTTTTGGATATTGGAATATTTTTAAATTCAATTTCTCGTCAGATTCAATCATAAATTGCTAGAAAATTATTGGAAATTCGAAAAATCAAAATTCCAACGCCATTATGCTTCAGATGTCATCCTCTATCATGGGTTAAAATTTCAAAGCATTTTGAATTGATTTGACCCTTATCTGGAGGAGAGAGAAAGCCTATAGGGGGCTTAGGAGCCTTGAAAAATTACGAAAATGCCCCTGAAGATGACTAAGCTGTCCCTAGTACTCTGAAATGTGCCGATCGAACTGGGAACCCTCGCTACTAGCCTATTAGTAGAGACTCTCTTCCGGGGGGTTGAAATTTTGGGTATAACAGATTGCCCCCCGTCAACTAGACTTTGTAATGGAAATGAAAATGCTAGTTGATGCTTGAGTGATACCCCAAAATTTTGGATCTTAAAAGATCACACGTGCAATCCGACAAGTTGCGTCGAGCTATTCTAAGGCGCTGACTACCTATGAGTAAAGTGGAAGGGTGTCGAGCGGTTCTAAGGCGTCGACCACCTAAAGGTAATAATGAAGTAATGTCAGACTATTCTAAGGCGCCGACAACCTATAAGGATGATATGATGTCAAGCTATTCTAAGGCGTTGACTACCTATAATGAATGAGATGATGTCAAGCTATTCTAAGGCGTTGACTACCTATCAGTGATTGAAAATTGGTGTTGGGTCGAGTTCTTCTATTCGGGTGAGTTCTGCTGCTCTAGTGAGTTCTGCTGCTCTAGTGAATTTGAATCTTTGGCTGAGAATCTGTATCTCTGAAGAGTCTGTACCTTCGGCTGAGAATCTGTATCCCTGAAGAATCTGTACCCTCGGCTGAGAATCTGTATCCTGAAGAATCTGTACCTTCGGCTGAGAATCTGTATCCCTGAAGAATCTGTACCTTCGGCTGAGAATCTGTATCCCTGAAGAATCTGTACCTTCGGCTGAGAATCTGTATCCCTGAAGAATCTGTACCTTCGGCTGAGAATCCGTATCCCTGAAGAATCTGTACCCTCGGCTGAGAATCTGTATTCCTGAAGAATCTGTACCTTCGGCTGAGAATCTGTATCCCTGAAGAATCTGTACCTTCGGCTGAGAATCTGTATCCCTGAAGAATCTGTACCTTCGGCTGAGAATCCGTATCCCTGAAGAATCTGTACCTTCGGCTGAGAATCTGTATCCCTGAAGAATCTGTACCTTCGGCTGAGAATCTGTATCCCTGAAGAATCTGTACCTTCGGCTGAGAATCTGTATCCCTGAATTGTGACGAGGAGTCTCATACGAATAGATGCAATGGTCATGATGAAAGTTGATTATGAAAGTGCCAAACGTGGCAATGAAGATGTGCATTGTCAAAATACGATCAAAGTGTATGTAGGAAATTTGTCCAAAACAAGAAATTGTTGAAAGAGGTGCCAAACGTGGCAGTGTTTGAAGAATCTGTTTAATGAAAAGGAAAGCGAAATTATCATTTCCTGACCATAGACTTCGGACTTGTAATTTATCTCCTAGGAGATGAACATGCCATCGGTGGGGTATGGTGTATGATGTAAAGGTAAGGGCTTATGTAGGCCTGTGGTGTTTGATGTGGAGGTAAGGGCTTATGCGGGCCGGTGGTGTGTGATGGTGGTGGTGATGTTTAAGCTCTGGTTCCAATTGGTGTTGTCATAGCAATTGTTGGAACCAACAATTGCCCCCAGTATTGATTTTGGGGTTTGTGACAACAATTCAATAGATGTGGACCTTGAACCTCTTTGTGGGTTGTGAGTTGTGGTGTTTGGTTAGGCATGTTCAAATTTTCAGAAACAAAATGCAAGTCTTTGTATTCCATTGCATAGTCAGAAAATGATTACTTCGTGATCCTTGAAAGATGTAAGTGCTCTTTTTTTTTAGTTTTTCGAATTAATGAATAATGCTTTGTACAAAAATTATGAAAATGGAACTATTTTTATTCAACAAAAAGAATAATGTTGGAAATTACAAACTCAAGAGAACTACCGAAAATGATCAAGGGAACTAACTACTACAAAAGTTGAAAGACAACTAAACAAGAAAAGAAATGCATTTAATGAGAAAAACACTAAAAAAACAACATTTCTGATGATGCTTGGGCACTCGTGCTCTGCGCTCTCCACCATGTTCTTAGAATTGGAGCCCTTGGTCAATTAGATCCTGGATTCTGTGTTGTAGGGCCCTGTAGTGGTCAGTGTCGTGACCGGGCAGCTGATGGAAGTGACAAAATTGATTAAGATCCTTCCCCAAATGAGTAGTTTTTGGCCTCAGGGCGAGCGGTTGCATCGGATATCTTCCTCGAAGCTCTTCAAGTGCTTGTCTTGGTGTTCGACCGATGTCTGTAAACTCTCTCTGTCGAGAATTCCGTCGGGGTGGTTCTACTGTCCCAACGCTCCAACCAGGTCCTCTTGACTGTCGATCACTGTCTTCCTCATGTTGCCTGGTTCTCTTGCGGGTGCAGCTTTGGATGCAAGTTGCTGCTCCTGGTTGCCTAATCACTTTCCTGAGTTCTGTAGCAATTTCTTTGACATTCCCCTTCGATCCTCGAACCCTAATGGAGCCAACTTCAATGCAGTCAAAAAGGGTGTTGAGAAGCCTGTTCACTAACTCATCCCGAGCTTGACGTTCGGACTCGAGGGAAAGAGCCTTTGCTTTCAACTCTTCGATAACAGCAACATAGTTAGATTCCACGGCGTCCATGGCAGCACTATGCCTCTGCTCCATAGCTTCAATGGTGGCCATGTGCTTTTGTTCCAAAATTGCGAGCTGGGCTTCCATGTCGATTAGACCGCACTTAGGACTTGAGTCTACCTGTGTCCAAGGTGTCCATTATTAGCTAACAAAAGGAAGTGGGCTGAAACATGACGCTTCACAAGATAGATTGAAACAGACTTAGGCTGAAAGCAAGTGGGCCAGGATACCCAGAGAATTACGTGTCTGGGCCTGAGAGGTGACACCTAGATCTAGGGTTTGGGGCTAGGGCCCGAATAAGAAGTCTACCTAGTCTAGAATGAGCCCTTGGGCCGGAATGTATTTCGGCCTGGAGTAAAGCACATGGGCTGGAATGGTCCCTAAATCACAAATGGGCCTAACTTTCTTTGGGCCAGAGAAGATGGTTGCTAAGCAGAAAAAGATTTTATTTTCAGAACTTGTGGGTTATTTCAAGTTCAGGTGGATTTCTTTTTATGGGCCTAGAACTGATTGGATAATTCAAATTGGGCCAGAAGAGAAATCGCCTAAGTCTAAGCTTTTGGGCCGAAGCCTGAATGACTCACATATTAAACCAAACAGGACCTCTAGGCCGCAAACAAGCGGAGCCGCCAATTCGGGTTGGGCTAGGTTAATGTAGGAGAAGTTCCTATCAATCTCTAGGCTGGGTAATGGGCCCATCATACAAGCAAACAAGGCCCACACAAATTCAACATGTCCTCACTAGACGTTTAAATCAAACCGGGTAAGGATCGATCCGGAGAGGTGCTTAGGGCATGGGCCCAGGTCACCTCAAAGGAATAGGGCTTGCACGCTATTCTCTTTGGGCTTCCCCACTTTTTTCACATCACCTGAAGGTGTGCGTCTACGGTCGGGTCTTTGACTGACCAAACAATGGGCTAGGTAAGGATACTGTTAGGAAAATGCTTGGGGCTAAAGCCCAGGTATTAAGGGGGTGTATCAACAACCCGTTCCTTCCTTGGGTCTCGGTTCGGCGCTTGCAAGGAGAAAAAAAAAAGGAAGTGAGGCTAGATTTAACTTAGACCCCGAATCTAGAAGACAACATGAAGAACCGCAAGACCTCACCTTCGAATTTGATGTGGATGAGTGTGTCCCTTGCTCGCTGGCGAGAATCTCACAAGGAGGGAGGTGGTTGTTCTTTGTTCATTCGCCAGTTTAGGGTTGCAAATTAACATCAATTGAAGCAAGGAGAAGAGAGGGAGAAGGATGAGATCGAGAAGGAGAAGAGAGGCGTAATGTGTATGTTCCTTGTTTCCAGTTAGGGTTACATTTTACCGTGAGTTGAGAGAACGAAGAGGGGCGCCCGTTACCAATTTAGAGATTACAAAATCATGAGTAGAGAAGTGAAGATCAGTAGAAGGGCATGTTAGGGTTTGTAGATTACCGTGGATGAAAGGGAATGAAGGGAAGATGGGGTTGGGCTGGATAATCGTTAGGGAAGAGAGAATAACAGAGTGGGTTGTTTTTTTTTTTGTATTGGGTTTGAGCGTTACCGTGAGTGAAAGAAGACTAACCTAAATGTTCTGGCTGGGCTGGGATTGTCGTGGGCAAAGAAATCAATTGGGTAGGCCCAGTCGTTGCGGGTGGGTCGGTCCACTTATATTTTTTTTGTCTATAAAACATTACATATGTAAGTCATTTTTAGCTTTTTTTTTGCCCGTTTTTCATGCCGTTCGTGACACGTTGTCTCATTCAACAAGACGAATCATTTTATGATTCCAAATTTATATTTTTGACCAATAATTATTATTGTTATTTATAATTTTGATTAATTAGCATTTAATTTCTAATTGGTTTACATTTCGCCATTTTAGGCGAAAACGTGACATCTTTTATTCCAACTGCTAAACTAATTTTTCAATGCCTCTAAAATTACCCAAATAATCTTATGAGGTGTCTAAGACCCCGTTTTTACTTCTAAAATATTTGTGACGTGTTTTCTGATGTAAAAACACTTGATTATATTTCCGTTTATATTTCTTTTTCTGAGCCTCTCCAATGTCGTTTTAGGCTTTGTTAATGTTTTCTAACGACCTTTTAGGGTTTATTTAAATATTATATTATTCCCTTTTACTTATTTAAGGATATTTAATTCCTTAACCTCTCATTAATTACTTCTATTTAATTAATTCATTATTAATTAAAATAATTAATATTAGGGATATTTCAGTCTACCCCCCTTAAAAAGATTTCGTCCCGAAATCATATTCCTTAATTCTAATAGTCCTAGAACATCTAGTCCCACACTAATCTCAACCCTAGAGATCAAGTCCCGTATCTCAATGACAAAAGCTCATAGTGATGTCAAGCACATATAATCTCGACAATATTCACAATAATAACCACAATGCATAACAAGTGCACATGTATATCAACCCAAAGCGTAACAAAAGTACGCATATAAACAATCAAGAGTGCACAATAACCAGTACCATACAAGATACATCATAAAATTCAAATAAAGTGCAACAATAGTGCACATAAGCTAATCAGTGCAACACAAATGCGCATACAATCACAATATAAGTGATTTATCCACACCATGAATATTAATTTTGAATTCCTGATATGTAAGTATACTTTATGGGTATTATAGTCTTTGTCCTATACCTCGCATACTATTTGTATGACATACATAATAGAGGTCAATCCATTTTATTGTATGGAGCCTCTAGAACCTAATGGTAAAACCATAACAAAGGACTTTTCTCAATCCACCACCATCTATAAATATCCACATGCACACCGGGGTCCATGGCCCCTTGCGGTAATTTTACATACTATCTACAATCATATAAACTATAACCTACTAATATTTGTGTCCACTTGTAGGAAGTTTCAAGAATTGCCCAACCCTGATGTGATCAGCATCAGTGTTGAACTATCCTTCCACCTCAAGTTATGTTTAGTAACCCTTGATCTGGCTAGGATCAAGTTCCACTTCCCACATCAATTTCAAACAATTAATTAATTTAACAAGTTCCAATTCTCTGTCTTTTCATAATTCTAGTCCTAATCATATGAAATTAGCACATATCCCTAGTTATAGAACTAAGTCCATCAGTTAATACCAGTCTAAATTCAAACAACCATCCATTTCCTAGGGAAGTCTATTCCCACTAGGTTCTACATCAGTTTCGTACCCAATCGCACCTCAAGATACAACCGTATTCGGTTCCATATTTATATACCATACAAGTATCGCATATGATACTTAGCACATATACAAGTGCACAAATGCACATACCAACACATGACTAAGTATGCTCCGTATACACACATATGCAAACAAACATAGTTTAAGTATGCCCAGCATACACACCCACCAAAACCTAGTGTACACATGTGTACTGCCAAGAGGCTCTACCCCCTTAAAAAGGGTTACACCCCCATACCCCACAAGTATACTACAGCCGCTACCCAAAGAGCACTGGATACCTGGCTCTCATAGAGTTCTCCAACTCCCATGTGGTCTTTTTCGCCTCATGGTTTGACCAATGGACTTTGACCCTTTTCAATTGTCTTGTTCCTGGTCTCCCTCATCTCGTATTGAAACTTCGGAGTGGAGTCTTCTCATATCTGAGAGATAGGTCTATCTCTAGTCGCTAGGCTCTAGGATAAAATATAATAAGGGCGAGGCACGTACTTTTTCAGCCAAAGGCGTGGAGTACTTTGTGCGCTCTCCCAAACACATTATAATGGGCCCACTCACTCCGTAGTGAGGTGCAGACCCACAAACCTTAGGCTTAGTTTGCCCTTTTCGTTCCTATTGATGTATTATAAATTGTTTATTAGCAGCCAGTTGTTGCTGACCCCAATCCGACGTGACAGTGTTATCCACGGTCTTTTCATAATTTTGGAAATAGAGGTATTTTAATCAGCGTGGGTTGTTTATTGTACGTGCGCTCGATTAGACCTAAATCATATGTCTATCCCGATGTTGTGGATTACCAGCGCACATGCGCGGAATATATTGTCAAGTGTTATTGTCTTCACTCACTAGTTTTAAATCGAGGTGAAGTTTGACATTTGGCTATCCTTAGTGGTTGGTGACCTCTACACTAGTCTCTGTACTATTGAGATGAAGTAGCCTATATGTCCACGAAGATAACCGTCGGCATCCCGTCTCTCCAGGTTGTTTTGTTCCGGAGTAATACGTTAGTTGTAGTTACTTCTTGTTGACGTATATTGTATTTTCCTGTATAACGGTCTAACAACAATGTTAGTATGGTTCACCCTGCTTTGCGCTAAGGGAAGCCATATGTTGTTCTCATATTTGTGTTTTGCATCTTTCGGCATCCCGTATGGGTATGCTCTTTGGCAGTTGGGGCATTTGTCCCCTAGTATGTTTCATATGTTTTCTACTTTTCTTGTTGTTCCACCAGGAGTGTAATTGTACACTCATGTTTTTCTGTATTGTAACACCCCTACCATTAATACAATGATTACCATCCAATCTCCTTACACGTCACATACACGCAGCGGATACTTACTTACATACAATGGGTGATACAATGCCGTTAACCACCCACGTGGCTAACAAGGCTACTACTACTGTTTACAGCATCGGTCTGATGGACCGGAATCCCGAGTACTACACATCTATAATACATACTCCATTCATCAATCAAATACAACAATGCTCCATTCAATACTTACTCCTCCTCAATCCATACAATACAATATACTTCACCGAGTCTACTAGGATCCTTATACATTTGTAATGTCTCTTCCAAGTTCATGCATACTCTCTAAGAGTCTACAACTACCCATTTTCTCACAACTACTTACTTTCTAAGTACAAGGGTGTGCCTCCGGTCTCTTCCTTGACCATATTCGCTTCGGGTACCTGCACACTAAAATGGTCCCCCGAAGGGGTCAGCTTTCGCCGAGCATGATAACCGCATACCCCGCGTACTAGTGAGGGTACGCCGACCACTTGGTCGTATACATGTGGTTGATTACATTCAAACATACATGCATACATGCTCTTATACACAATACAAGAATACTTACGCAAGCATACATACATACACTTCATTGCATACAGGGAATACAATATAACCATCCAATACATACTTACCTTCTTCCGAATACACATACTCAGTACATACACAAGTACAGTTCTGGTTAGCTTCATTGGTCCACCCGGTTAATCGGGTGGGGATTACTCTTTTACTCGTTTACTACATACATACATACATACTCATACTCATACTCATACTCATACATACTTACTTTCTTACTCTTACTCAAGTTAAGTCGTCGGGACCTCCGGGCAGGGACTACACGGTCCCACCACCGGGCTTACTTGGTTCACTAATCCAGCATGCTACCCACTTAAGGGATTTGGGCCGTGGACCAGCTTACAAACCAAGAATCGGATCCAACCTCTTGTGTCTCCTCATCCTCACGCGTGGCCGAAACTATATCGGACTTCTACTCATTCCAATTTACTCACTTAAGTTAGGAGTCAGGTAGTTAGGAATTAGTAGAAGTCAACATCCAACCACATCCACAAATACATTATTCATATACACATCCATACCAATACAATACAATATACAAGTACACTACAAGGTACAATTACACATCATCATCATTCATATATTTCATGAATTATACAAACTATTGTTCAAGACAAATATCGAGAACAATGTAAACAAGCACAAGTAAGTGCAATATAGTCCGATTCATGCATTTATCTTATTTAGGTGATCAAATAAGCACACAAATCGGGGTAACCAGATTAGGATACAGGGCATGAAGAAATCATACCTTTCACCGTTGTACTTGTATCCCAATGTCCCTCCGGTGTTCACAAATCAAATCCTATTATATATACATATAGTTGAATGATTAATCTATCTATCATTAACTTAACCCGATTACTCTTTGTTTACTAATCCACACTTACTAAGTCTTGCACTACAATACTTATATTTTATTTACTTAATCCTAACTGCTTAACAATGGTTTACTTACATATATATGCACATATGTATAGGTGGGTATACATATACATATATATATATATAACTATTATTTAATTTAATTAAATTAAATTAATTTTTTTTTTGAATGACCCGACCGAACTTGCAAGTCCGGTCGCAAGTTCGGTCCAAGTCAGTATGGAATTACGCTGGAGAATTACAGGGCCGACCGACCTTGCAAGTCCGGTCCCAAGGTCGGTCCATTCCAGTAAGTTTCGTATGTGAAAATTTTAGCCCGACCGACCTTGCAAGTCCGGTCGCAAGGTCGGTCCATTCCAGTAGCTTACTCGACGGAAATTTTTCTGGCCGACCGAACTTGCATGTCCGGTCGCAAGTTCGGTCGATTCCAGTAGGTTACAGACGGGAGAATTTTTCTGGTCCGACCGAACTTGCAAGTCCGGTCGCAAGTTCGGTCCATTCCAGAAGCATTCCCGTCTTTGTAAATCTGGGCTCGACCGAACTTGCAAGTCCGGTCGCAAGTTCGGTCCGGCCCAGTATTTGCATTTTTACTTCTGTTTTCAGTTCTATACTTTACCCATTGTTTCTCCAATCTTCTTACATGTAATCCCACATGTTTAAACTCTACCTAGGCCCTCCAAATTGCCTTAGTTCATCCCCCAAGTTCCTTACTCAATCCATCAATCAACTTACACAATTTCCTCACTTCCTTTCCACACTTACAACAGTTTTTCATCCCCCAATGCTACAGATTTTTGCTCCTACTTCCCCCATGCATATTCTCATCTCCTAATGCCATTTCCAAAGCCTACAATGTATTATCTTACCCTCCAATTCATTCCCAAGCCACTACCATATCTATACCCAAGTCCAACACTCTTGTCATCAATTCTTCCACACTAACTCTTCCTAACTTCTCCAATGTATCTCTATACACTTTGTTGCAGATTTTGGGTTCTTATTTCCTCCATTACTTCCTCAACTAATGCTACTCCTAGTATCCAAAATACATCCATTCACTTCCTAGTTACATCCCATTAACAAATCATACCCAAATCTGTTACAAGCTACTAAACGCTCCCATTATACTCTCCACATACACCTAGTCACTACCTAGGTTGTTTTCTCATCTTGAACACTTAAGTCCTCAAATTCCTAGATAAAATTTGACATGGTCTCCCCTATAGTATTAACATTCTCCACATGGTTTCACTCACATTATTGATCCATACCACCTGTTCACAACCAATACCAATATACCCATTCTCATATACAAAATACCATACTAAACAACCTTAAATTTCTGCACTCAACCTCTCATTCCCAAATCTGTTTTGACAAGTTTCCAATGTCTTTTAAGATTTCAAACATTTGTATTCTCTTATGCACTACTCCACCAGTACACTACCATTTTACAATACCATTTTATACTTCCAAAATCTGTTACACAAACATACAAAACTACACAAGGACAAGTATATTTTACCTTGTTATTTCACAAGCTTCTCCTCTCTTCCTCCTTCCTCTTTCCACCGGCTTTAGCTACTTCAACAATCTTACACTACAGCCCATATACATACACTTTTCAATACACCATTTTAATACACAATTTAACCCTAACCATTATGTACGTTCTAATGTTGGTTTTAGGGTTTAGAAATTATATTACCTTCCAAGAGTATGAGTAATGCTTGGAATAGCTCTAGAACAATATTCCAACTCCACCAATGAGGCCAAAATCGGCTAGAACACAAGGAGTAACAAGAGCTTAGTTTATAAATTTCGTTTTGCCCACAAGGGCTAGAAAAAGATGGAGTTTTGAGAATATTTTTACCTCACAAGAACAAGGAGAAGAAGGTGGTTCTAGTGGTGGTCTCGAAACTCCAAATGCTCCATACCCATGGAGATGAAAGTTGTTGTTTTCGACTTTTGAAAAGGTAGGAATGTAGCTCTTGATGAGAGGATTCCAATGGTGTAGTTTTTATAATTTTTGGAAGGGATTTAGGGGAGTAACAAGAGGAGAGAAGATGGAGTTTGTGTGGGGTTTCTCATTTCACCATTGTTTCGGTCAAGAAGGAGAAATAGAGAGGAGGAGGGTGAGCTCTACGTGAGTGAGAGAATGAAATGGGAGAGAGAGTGTGAGATAGGTAAGTAAAGTAGTGTTTTACTTTTTGCTTTTTAAATTCTTTTGTCTTTTGTTAATGAAAGGAGAGTAAAGAGTGTGTGAGAGAGAGAGAGGTGTGGGATCGGACACACTCACAGGACCCATAAGGGTTTTAAAATTGTATTTACAATATTGGGCACATAAGTTTGTGTTATTTATGTTTATACCCCACAACTTCTCGTTTTTGACAGTTTTTACTAATTCCTCGTTTTATTGATTTTATTGGTCCTAAAGCTTCACTAATATTTATTAATGATTATTTAGTTGACCAAAATTGTTACGAGTCTATTTGACCCGCTTAAAGACACGTTTTCCCGGTTACCTCGAAAAACGCGCTTTAAGGTTCGTTAGTGGTTTTAATCCGTTTTAAGGATCCGTTTTCTTTGGGAGTTGTTCCCATATATTATTTAGGTCTTATTAAACCTTTAGCATCCCTATAATACTCTAACCGAGGTCTTGTACCTCCTATGGTTATTTAACGCTTATTTGGCGTTTTTCGCTTTTTAGGCGTTTCTTTATTTCTTTTTAGATTCATTCTCCTTACCAGTATTAATTAGGTACCATTAGGCCCTTAAATACGTATTAGATTAATTTTAATCCTTATGTTTAAGTTCGGGGTATTTCAATCTACCCCCCTTAGGAATTTTGTCCTCAAAGTTGTTCGAGGCTATGGGTTCACAATGCTTACTCACTCTTACGTGTCTAATACCAAAGCCATACCTTCTTCCTCCTTCCAATTCCCAAATCCATTACTCAGGGTCTCTACATACCATACCATACCAATGTACTATAGTTACTCCAATCCGCATTACTACCGACCATCCGGTTCCTCATTACCAAATTTATATATACATACAATGCAAGGCTATTCCCAAAGCAATGCAATACACATTCTAATCCCGTAGGCGCTCAGGTCATCTAGACACGAGACTCCTCTATGTCCCGCCGCCCTTGGAATAATACCACATACTACCTTACTATCTTCTTCGGTACTCACTTCTAACACATCCTCATTCTCCATACTAAAGGAAATTCTTCCACACCACTTAAAAATTTCTAAAACATACAACTCTATATTCCATTTATACTCATTACTTCTATCCTATGTGTGATAATTGTGACCACTTGAGGGGAGCTTCAAGAATCATTCGACACTGATGTGATCAGCATCAGTGTTGAACTATCTTTCCACCCCAATTTGTGTTCGGTTTCCCTTGATCTGATCAGGATCAAGTTCGACTTCCCACATCAGATTCAATCAAACAAATAATTTAATTGTTTCCATTTTCTATCTTTTTACTCATTCTAGTCGTAATTACGAATTCATACATCTCCAAAGGATAGAATCAGTCCATCAATCATCCTCACTCTACTTCCCAAATGCTTTACTCCATGGTTCAATCCTAATGCTCATTTCATCAACCTTCACTACTTCCATCCATTACTCACCATCATCTCCTCTATTCTAACTAAGGAATACTACATTTATAAGATTTACTTGACTTCAATTGTTTCAAATGTTTTGCTTACGATTCCACTACTCATAAACTTCGTTCATCTACTACCCTCATTCATTTCGTACTACTTCTTCAAAGGTTACAATACCTGTGGAGCTCCGTCCACTACTCATTACTTTTCTTTTACTAATACTCTTACATTGGTGTTACAAGATGGGTGTATTCCTCCTATGGTATTTGCATGTCTAATGCCTAGTTGCCATAATTACAATATGAATGAGTACTTATGTTTATTTAACATAGTATCAATTATCCATTTGGTTCTCATTGTGCTATGCACATTACGGTTTAAGTGTTTTATTCGTAAAACTTGCATTAAGCGGTTTTCGCTCTTCCCCCCTTAAAAGGGATTACGCCCACGTAATCACCCATATGTTAATATTAAACATTGGTTATTTAATTCGGGCAATCCGAAGCGTTTAGCTTCACTACCGTATACTATACAATATGCTCTGGTCAAAGGGATCTTAACCATTCCAATGGTTTAGTCTTTGCACCAAGAGTTCCTATATGAGTTTATTTAACTCATATTTAATTCGATTCTAGCCTATAGGTAGCTAGGGCCCACTAGCTTTTGCTGCGCGAGCCTGATAACTCGGGTTATTCACCCTTCTTGTTATCCTAGACGTGGTATACATCGCCTTCTTATCCGTCTATTATGGGAATAGGGTTTACTAAACAAATGCGGTATTCTTTTACCGTGTTTGAACTCAATGAGCTAAGATTTATAACCAGCTCTCTGGTAATCTAGTATGCACACTATTTGTACTTCCACGATCATTCGCTAAGCTCCTCCAACTTATTGTCAGGCGAGGTTAAGTCACTACTTAGTTGTAGTACTTCCTCTGTTGTCACTAGTTTCCAAGTTATACCAGTTCTTCTGGTTCGGTACAAGTGTCCTTTACTTGTATGACCTTGCATTGATATGCGTCGGTCCTAGTGACTTTCTTAAGTCTCCTTTCACCTTTTATTCCATTGGAATTCACGTCTGTGATTGTTAGTGTGTTTCGCACTCTTCGTGCTTCTTTGGTCTTAGGCCGCACGGTTTGTTGCTAAGCTTGCTTAATTGGCTTATGCCATGTTTGTTGGTGAAAAGAAGGGTTTACTATGGTTTACATTCTCCATATTCCTAGCCATCCCATTAGATCATTAGCTGCACAAGTGCAATACCAAAACACTCAGTAATACAGAGTGCAGAGGCGTAAACGCTTGACAATAAGTCACTTATGTGATAGGAAAAAGATTCTGCCTGTCATCTCGTACTTATACTCCGTGTCATTATCTGCTACTTCCTCATATCGGTCGCTTGTTGCGCACCGTATTCTTACTCATTATACAACATAGTTTTTACTGTTTCTGTTACTGTGATAGTTTCTCTTTACTCACTGTCATTGTCATTGGCACCATTCCCTTATGGTATGTATACCCTGGGGTTTCCAATGTTCGTGTGTATGACGGTTGTCGTAGCATACCACAATATTAATATCTTCCCAATGTGGAGATGTTCTTCCATTTTAGGTTTCATGTGTAGGTTAGCTTACCTCACATTCCATCATCATTTATGATACGGTTTACCAAGTATCTTGGTTGACCAAGAGTGAGATAACTCATCAGGTTATAAGCTCTCTTGAGCGTTAGTCATTCGTGATGTTCAATGTGTGTTCACATTAATTGCTTTGATATTTATTGCCTTTCAGTGCTGAGCATTGGTTTAGGCTCTGGCTGTGTAGTTTTGCTTGTATGTATATTACCAGGACATCCCACGAAACTTCAAGGGTTTTTCTGGTCCCGTTCTCCAATTGGAGGGTATTCTATCACTAACAAGTGAAGGTACTTGTGGAGGGGTTTGTCTCCACTCATAGATCTTATGACTAGGTTTACCATGGTGGTGTTCACACAATGGTCCGCTATATGTTTGGGTGCATATGGAGTATGCTTACTCCTTTAAGTCGTAATGGTTTGGAAATCTCATTTCCTTATTCCGTCACCCCTTGGCAATCTCCATTGCGTGGGCTTTATCGTTATAGTAGATGGAAGCCTTTTCTAAGGGTTCACATCATCACCGCATTGGTGGTCTTCGGTTAACGAGGGTACCTTCCCTTGGGTTTCTCGTAGTGTTCAAGTGTGGACTAGGCCAATGTTGGCATTATCATGATTCTTATGCCCCTGTGCTACCATTGCTACAGAAGGCATGGCGGTAATTAGAACTCCGTCAACTGTATACTAGGCTGATGCTCTAGTGACAGTGACATTGAGTTGGCCATTACTCCAAGCCACTCAGGATGTTGGGTTTGAATTTATGGTCCAGTTGTTGATTTCTTGTCGTATGAGGCAATCCCTCTTGCAAGTCTTGTTACCAATGGTGTGGGTTTTGCAACCGTTTGAGTTCGTATAACGTATTTGGTTTACGGCTTCTGAGCCGTATTGCTGCAAGCTATGCCCCTTGCAAGCTGCTTATACATGTCTCCACTCCATGTATACCATCATAGGTTGAGATATTATTGGGCTCCATGGTAAGTCGTGACATCACGCTTCCGTTCATAGGAGACCCTTTAGGCATTCTGGTGTTAATAGGTGCCTCTCAGTAATTTAGGGCATTTCCTGTTAAGTGAAATCCCTTTGGTGTCCTAACCGAGTGTTCGTTTTAGCACCCGTGCTCGTATCATTACGCTTGTTCAGTTGTTGTTAACGCAAACACCCTTCAATGATCGCTCCTGGGTGTTGGTAGCTGTGCCGTTACATCCGGCTAATGTTTATAACGTGTGTTGTCCTCCATACCGTCTTATGGTATTGTACTTGAGTCGTCCCTTTTTTGGGTTATAACGTCTCCCGTTCTTGGGTAGACTATATACACTTGCTCCTAGTATTCTTGACTAGGTTTATATTCCTCTCCAATGATGGATTGTGTTTCGTAGTAATCTTGTGATTGCTCTTGGGAGTTCTGTCCCGTTTGCTGAGCATCTTTATGTTCACATTAGACTCTTGCCTTACTGTGTTTAGGCTGGGCATTCCATCCAGCTGTCAGGTAATCGTTCGGATTATTTGAGACATATCCAATGTCTATACTTACTAGTATGTGCTCTTTGCACTTCCTAGTTCTTATTCCTCATTTTCAGATGGATTCTCTGAGTTCCTTGATACTTGGTCGTCTGAGGTGTCCAGCTGTTCTGGTTTGAACTCACTCGTGGTCCGTAGAACGGAGTTGACTACTTCCCGTGTGTCGCACACTACATGTATACATACATGGGGTACCATATTGACACGTTACCACTTACCCAACTATATGTCGGGCCCGCAAGCTCCTTCGGATTGCGGTTGTCCCACATCCCGTAACGGGTACACTCATAGTGTTCGCCACGCGCATAGGTGAAGTATTCTATTGCCAACTCCTCTTGTATCATTCTATGATACTCACCATAATCATGTTGGTTCAGTTTTAAAATCCAAGGTTTATAAAAGAAGGGTGGTTTTGAAAGGAAAATTTTGGGTTTTTAAAACAATGGTTCGGTGTTAAAAGAAATCTCTCATGGCATAGCCATGTTTGAGGTCTTGGCCAAGTCTAGCTTCTCGCTGACTGGTATGTTCTAAATACAGTGGACAGGCCGTTAGGCCTTTCCAAGGTTCCATTCCTTCAGTTTTAGGATGTTTATTCCTGTGGTTGTTTCGTTACGATCACCGTACATTACTATGTACTTGTGACGTGTGAGTGTTCCTTTACATATCTCTGTCTTTACTGCACTTGCCTTGGCAAGTGCGTGGTATCTGCGGTTTTTGGATAATCCTATACCAATCTTGGTATGGTTTCTGCCTGTATTTAATAGTCTTGTTAACCTTTCCCTTGATCTTATTGATCTACAATTGGTATACTCGCCCCTTTAGGTAGCTTCTTGGTGGTCTAGACGTGGCTGTCGTAGATCTGGGTATTTCTCCATTCCGTGGAGATTCCCGTTTCATTTGGTTTATTGTCGTTCCTTGTGGCTCGCCCCGACACATCTGAGGTGGTTACTGAGCCTTCCTTGTTTAGGCACTACTCTCGTAGTCCTATTGGATTATATCGCATGGTTGTTCTTGTAGTTGTCTGAGCTATATTGTCCAGGTACTGCGACCTTAATGGCGTCGTAGTTTTGGAGTTAATCACTTTCGACTATGTCCTTAGTCAGCTAGCATACCGTTGGTTGTATTATTCAAGTATTACTATCCCGTAGACCTGTGTCTCGGGTCCCGTTGCTGCTCCCTTTTTCATTCCGTTGCACGGTTAGTGCTTCTTTCCTGCTGTTGGTTGATTAGCTAGGTCTCACGACTGCTAAGCACGTCGCCCCATGCTATTGTAAGTTGCAGCCTCCTCGTGGTTGGAGTGCTCATTCTACCGCTATTAAGTGCGGGTGTTGTGGTTCAACCGGGATCTATCTCCGGGACTTCCAGTTCTTCGAATCTACTACGTGTCGGTTCTTGTTTACCGTGTGATTGCTTCACAACTACCAGATCGGGTTTTCCCGAGTGTGAGAGGGCTTTTCCTCTCTCTGGCGTCCTCTCCCAAGTTATACAATGGGGTTCGCGGCGGGCGGGACTAGTATTGTAGGTATCCGGTACTCACCAGTAGTTCCTAACTAGCATATGTCTAATGCTAACACTCAGCCCTTAGCCCTAAGCTTCTAATTCCTAACTCGGTATTCCTAAGCTCGGTATTTCCAGTCATCAGAGCGATACTTCGCTCTGATACCACTTTTTGTAACACCCCTACCATTAATACAATGATTACCGTCCAATCTCCTTACACGTCAGATACACGCAGCGGATACTTACTTACATACAATGGGTGATACAATGCCGTTAACCACCCACGTGGCTAACAAGGCTACTACTACTGTTTACAGCATCGGTCTGATGGACCGGAATCCCGAGTACTACACATCTATAATACATATTCCATTCAACAATCAAATACAACAATGCTCCATTCAATACTTACTCCTCCTCAATCCATACAATACAATATACTTCACCGAGTCTACTAGGATCCTTATACATTTGTAATGTCTCTTCCAAGTTCATACATACTCTCTAAGAGTCTGCAACTATCCATTTTCTCACAACTACTTACTTTCTAAGTACAAGGGTGTGCCTCCGGTCTCTTCCTTGACCATATTCGCTTCGGGTACCTGCACACTAAAAATGGTCCCCCGAAGGGGTCAGCTTTCGCCGAGCATGATAACCGCATACCCCGCGTACTAGTGAGGGTACGCCGACCACTTGGTCGTATACATGTGGTTGATTACATTCAAACATACATGCATACATGCTCTTATACACAATACAAGAATACTTACGCAAGCATACATACATACACTTCATTGCATACAGGGAATACAATATAACCATCCAATACATACTTACCTTCTTCCGAATACACATACTCAGTACATACACAAGTACAGTTCTGGTTAGCTTCATTGGTCCACCCGGGTTAATCGGGTGGGGATTACTCTTTTACTCGTTTACTCCATACATACACATACATACTCATACTCATACTCATACTCATACATACTTACTTTCTTACTCTTACTCAAGTTAAGTCGTCGGGACCTCCGGGCAGGGACTACACGGTCCCACCACCGGGCTTACTTGGTTCACTAATCCAGGATGCTACCCACTTAAGGGATTTGGGCCGTGGACCAGCTTACGAACCAGGAATCGGATCCAACCTCTTATGTCTCCTCATCCTCACGCGTGGCCGAAACTATATCAGACTTCTACTCATTCCAATTTACTCACTTAAGTTAGGAGTTAGGTAGTTAGGAATTAGTAGAAGTCAACATCCAACCACATCCACAAATACATTATTCATATACACATCCATACCAATACAATACAATATACAAGTACACTACAAGGTATAATTACACATCATCATCATTCATATATTTCATGAATTAAACAAACTATTGTTCAAGACAAATATCGAGAACAATGTAAACAAGCACAAGTAAGTGCAATATAGTCCGATTCATGCATTTATCTTATTTAGGTGATCAAATAAGCACACAAATCGGGGTAACCAGATTAGGATACAGGGCATGAAGAAATCATACCTTTCACCGTTGTACTTGTATCCCAACGTCCCTCCGGTGTTCACAAATCAAATCCTATTATATATACATACAGTTCAATGATTAATCTATGTATCATTAACTTAACCCGATTACTCTTACGTTTACTAATCCACACTTACTAAGTCTTGTACTACAATACTTATATTTTATTTACTTACTCCTAACTGCTTAACAATGGTTTACTTACATATATATGCACATATGTATAGGTGGGTATACATATACATATATATATATATTAACTATTATATTTAATTAATTAAATTAATTTTTTTTTGAATGACCCGACCAAACTTGCAAGTCCGGTCGCAAGTTCGGTCCAAGTCAGTAAGGAATTACGCTGGAGAATTACAGGGCCGACCGACCTTGCAAGTCCGGTCCCAAGGTCGGTCCATTCCAGTTAGTTTCGTATGTGAAAATTTTAGCCCGACCGACCTTGCAAGTCCGGTCGCAAGGTCGGTCCATTCCAGTAGCTTACTCGACGGAAATTTTTCTGGCTGACCGAACTTGCATGTCCGGTCGCAAGTTCGGTCGATTCCAGTAGGTTACAGACGGGAGAATTTTTCTGGTCCGACCGAACTTGCAAGTCTGGTCGCAAGTTCGGTCCATTCCAGAAGCATTCCCGTCTTTGTAATCTGGGCTCGACCGAACTTGCAAGTCCGGTCGCAAGTTCGGTCCGGCCCAGTATTTGCATTTTTACTTCTGTTTTCAGTTCTATACTTTACCCATTGTTTCTCCAATCTTCTTACATGTAATCCCACATGTTTAAACACTGCCTAGGCCCTCCAAATTGCCTTAGTTCATCCCCTAAGTTCCTTACTCAATCCATCAATCAACTTACACAATTTCCTCACTTCGTTTCCACACTTACAACAGTTTTTCATCCCCCAATGCTACAGATTTTTGCTCCTACTTCCCCCATGCATATTCTCATCTCCTAATGCCATTTCCAAAGCCTACAATGTATTATCTTACCCTCCAATTCATTCCCAAGCCACTACCATATCTATACACAAGTCCAACACTCTTGTCATCAATTCTTCCACACTAACTCTTCCTAACTTCTCCAATGTATCTCTATACACTTTGTTGCAGATTTTGGGTTCTTATTTCCTCCATTACTGATAAGCCGCAGACTTATCGTATTTTATGCATTAGATTTAGTATTATATTTATCTAAATAAAGTTATATTTATGTTATTTATGCTTATTATGTGTTAAAGTATAATATTTGAACAGATTTATGTTTTTGTGAGTTTTCTGTGCAAGGAATGATTTTCTAGGCAAAAGTTCAGTTGAAGCCGGACTCCATGCCGGGTAGTTTCTGCACGGCATAAGCACAGAACAGAAAAGAGGCCTTGCCGGACCAAATGCCGGGTAGATTCCATCCGGCATAAGTAAAGAGTCGCCACGGTTGACCAAGCGATAGCAGTTATTGACCGTTGGTGAAAAGGATGCTGCCGGGTGTGATGTCGGGTATATCCTACCCGGCATATGCACTGTTTCGCACGGAATTGACGGTTTTGACCGTTAACAGTTGGGCGCATTTATCACGTGTGCCGGCTACTGGTGATCTGGCACGACGCCCGGCAATGACACAATTAATGCCTATAAATAGGCCGAGGAAGGATACAATTTGACACACTTCAACACCATATTATACTTCATTCACATCTCAGTTTCTGCCCCATTCCAACTGTTGGTGTCCAAGGAACATTTGCAGATCCATCCACGCAAGAGAAGAAGAAGACCTTGTCAGGGTTAAGGCTATTAACATCTCCTTCTCCCCCTTTGTATTCTCTTCTTGTAGTTGTGTGGATGGTGATGCAGAATCCTTGTTAGGTTTTGGTTAGGGATGACTTCCTTGTAAAACTCTTATGATCATTTATGGAATTTTCAAGTTTCATAACCCGAGTTCTAATCTTCTTACAAGTAGAATGAAGTAGCTATTCATTCTCTTATCTCTAAGTCCTATTTGATGTTTACAAGACAAGAATAGGATAGATTAGGATTTTGGTAATCTTTAACATTGTCTTCTGCGCCTCAGCGGGAGCAAGACTTAAGGTTTAGGGTTAATCTCTTATTTCCCATTATTCTGTTGTATTCGCGGCATTGGCTATGCACGATGCAAGTATGAATATTGAGTTCCTTTTGTCAGAACCGAATCTGGAAGTGTTGTTTACGAAATGTACGATGTCGGATGGCATGCCGGGTATAAGTTATCCGGCACGTTCAAGGCCATGAATCTGCCGGGTAGCGAGGATCCGGCATCACATCCGGCATATGCATTTTGCGAGACCAAATCCTCTTTGAGACTTGCCACCCTTGATCATTGGTCATACGAACCTTTTGCATTGATAATCTTCCCAAATCAAAGTTAGTTTATTTATTTATTTATTTAGTTTAGGATCACATTTTCAATTCCCCCCTTGTTATTATAGAATAGGCTTTTGCCCGGATTAGGACTAATTTTCTATAAGTCCCTTGGGTACGATACTCTCGGTCGTAATATATTTACACTATACTCCGACCGGGTTTTTATTTTGCTACCCGTAGTAGAGTTGTAGGATTAGTTTATTATTTTATTCTTTTATTCTTTTTATATATTTTTATCTTACAATTTCTCTGTTAGCAAATTGGCGCCGTTGTCGGGGACTTGGAATTAGTCCAAGTCCTAAATTCGGTAAAACGCCTTATTCTTTATTCTTTGATTCTTTAATTTATTTTTGTCCTTAGTTGTGCAGATTTGGGTATGCCGTGCATATTGCCGGAAATCAAATACCCGGCATACTCGGAGGAAGTCCGACGCCGGACAGGTTTTGCCCGGCATCATGTCCGGCATGTTCAAATTGCTTTTAAAATTTCGTATAATGTTAAGTATTAACAAATTGATTTTATTCTTGTAGCACCCTTCGTTTATTTATCTCTTCTAATAGTCCCTATACTATGATTCTTTAATTTTGATTTCGAGTTTGAACTTGCCGTGTAGTATGCTGGATTTACTCTACCCGGCTTATCGGAGGAAGTCCTATGCCGGACGGGGTTGATCCGGCATGTCACCCGGCATGCTCAATTTCTCTCAATATTTTTATCGCAAATTGTAGGGACAATTAGGAGTAATCTCCTACAATCCCTTATTTACTCTTACATTTATTTTGATTATCCTTTACATTATCTTTTAATTAAGTTATGTTCGATTTTTGGTCACGCCGGGCAACATGCCGGTTTGTACGCATCCGGCATTAGTGGAGGAAGTCCACTGCCGGGTAAGAGTCACCCGGCCCTCTGTCCGGCATAACCAAAAATTTGCTCATTCGTGTATTTTCATAATTTTAATTATGTAATTATATTATTTCTTTTATTATTACAAATATTATAACGTTTTCTCTTGCTCCTCCTGAAGTTATCCATGTGAATGCTTCTTCGGTCAACGAGTACTCCTGACAATTTAGCCAACCTTGATCCGGAGATCGAGAGAACCCTACTTCATACTTTAAGGCAACAACGAATTCTACAAGAAGCAGATCCTACACCAATGGCAGCACCTACCGTCCGTAACATAAACCGGCCTTCTAACCAAGGTCAGAAACCAGCAATCGACCTTCCTCTCCTTCCTCAAAACGAATACGATGAATGGCAAAAACATAAGCCATATCATCAAATTAGATGCATAAAGGAGTTGGGTCTTTTTGACGGTACAAATCCGGACGATGCTTTGCTCCACGTCACTAAATTTCTACAGCATACAAACAGCCTAACCTCCACAAATAACGTCCTCCAATATGCCAGGCTTTCCCTCTTCCCCCATAGCCTTACAGGGAATGCCAGCAAGTGGTACCACAGTCTAACCCCCAGTACCATCACCACATGGGAGGACATGGCAACCAAGTTTTATGACAAGTTCATGCCTCCAAGTCGCACCCTGGAGATGATCGCCGAGATATACAACTTCAGACAACCCACCTCGGAGAACATCTGTGAGACTTGGGACAGATTCAAGGGGTTGCTACGCATATGTCCACACCACGACCTCACCAAGGAACAACTATCTCAGTTGTTTTACAAGGGATTTGTCAACCAATGCAAGACCATGATCCTTTCCTCCCTTGGTGCAGACATATTGAAGAAGCCTGGAGATCAATTCCTTAGTGGAGTTGAATCTCTTTGCGAAGAGATTAGAGATTGGGCCACAGGTGGAACTAGGGGTGGTACAGCTGGTTTATTTCAAGTGGAAGAGGGCGACTCCAAATTCGAAAAATTGTTGCAAAGTCATGAGCAGTTATTGGAGAGTAATGCCCAGACATCAAAGAAGGTTAGTGCTCTACAGAAAGTGGTGGAGCAAATAGCAATGAACAAACTTCCTCAACAAGCGAACGTGGTTAGTGCACGACCGCACGCTTCGAGCCCTGACATTCCAGACTTTCAGAATGTTGAGGAAGTCAATTATGTGAGTAACCAAGGGTATCGGCAGCCATGGCAACAGGGAACCAGCCCCTCAACACTTTCAGAGTCAAGCCGGCTACCAGGGAGGTCCAAGACATACAGACCATCCCACCCTGCATCATCATCAGAGGCTGAAATGGCTGAACTTCGTGACATGATGTCAGCCCTGATGAACAAGACCCAGGATACTCAAAATGAGATCTCGACCATTCGCAAGGAGCACAAATCGTTGCAGTTGCAATTACAGCAACTTCTGACGCAACCAAGACAGCAAGGTCAACTCCCATCCCAAACGCAAACAAATCCACGGGACCATGCGAATTCGGTCACTATCCTGTCCAGGATCTCAGATAACGCCAAGTAGCCTAAAAGGCTAAGTGTAGGGCGGTTCCTCCTCATGCATTTCTCACCTCAGGGGAGTTCCCTCTATCTTTAATTTTTTTCTCTATTGACTTTATTCTTTATTAGTTGTCTTTTCTTTATTTGTTCCTCTTCGGTTATTTTTCATTAAAAAAAAAGTTTTACTTATTCGTTTTCTTTCGAACATTGGGGACAGTGTTCCTGCCAAGTGTAGGGTAGGGACCCCCCCTTAAAAAAATAAGTTTTTTTTATAATATGCATAAGTTTTGCATTTTATTCAATGTTTTACTAAACTTTTTACATGTTTTTGATTGAGATAAGATTAGGAATGACTAAAAGCTTGTTCTCTCAAGAGGTAAGCTCTCTAATGACTTATAGATTCCTGTTCTTTAACTTTTTTTTATTCTCTTTATTAACATGAGTACATGATCTTTCTCCTAATTCTTTCCTTATTATACTTCTGGGTGTTATTCTTTTCTTTCCAAATTGTGAAAAATCTTTTGGGTGAAAATCTTAAAAAGGGTTTTTGTGCAAAAGAAAGAAGAAGAAAAAGAAAAAAGAAAGAAAAAAATCTTCTTCCAAAGGAAAAGCATTATATTCCTAGAGGTTGCAAAAGTGCCTCTGAATAAAAGCAAGAAAAAGAGAGTTTTTCCTTTATTTTTCTCATAAATTCCCCGTTCTTCAATGCAAAAAAATCATGGTTGATTCAGAAACTCTTGCAAAATAGGGCTGATTCATAAAACCATTGATGAGAGTCTTGGCCACATTCAGAAACTCTTGAAAAATAGAGCTGAATGATGGAAACCGGAAAAAGGAGAGATTACAAATCCCTTATGCAAAATAGCCCAAAAGTTTTTGATCGGTTTTGAAATTCCTTGTTTTATACCCATTAGTATGTTTTGATAGAATAAGGTAGATAAGTGATACTTATGAATTAGAGTCATATAGTTGGAAATATTTATCTACATTTCATTCTAGAGTTTATCTGTTTTGTGCATAAGTGAATAGTCCTTTCTAATCTTGTTTTGCTCCAGGACTAGCAAAAGGTAAGTGTAGGGCCTTGATAAGCCGCAGACTTATCATATTTTATGCATTAGATTTAGTATTATATTTATCTAAATAAAGTTATATTTATGTTATTTATGCTTATTATGTGTTAAAGTATAATATTTGTACAGATTTATGTTTTTGTGAGTTTTCTGTGAAAGGAATGATTTTCTAGGCAAAAGTTTAGTTGAAGCCGGACTCCATGCCGGGTAGTTTCTGCACGGCATAAGCACAGAACAGAAAAGAGGCCTTGCCGGACCAAATGCCGGGTAGATTCCATCCGGCATAAGTAAAGAGTCGCCACGGTTGACCAAGCGATAGCAGTTATTGACCGTTGGTGAAAAGGATGCTGCCGGGTGTGATGCCGGGTATATCCTACCCGGCATATGCACTGTTTCGCACGGAATTGACGGTTTCGACCGTTAACAGTTGGGCACATTTATCACGTGTGCCGGCTACTGGTGATCCGGCACGACGCCCGGCAACGACACAATTAATGCCTATAAATAGGCCGAGGAAGGCTACAATTTGACACACTTCAACACCATATTATACTTCATTCACATCTCAGTTTCTGCCCCATTCCAAGTGTTGGTGTCCAAGGAACATTTGCAGATCCATCCACGCAAGAGAAGAAGAAGACCTTGTCAGGGTTAAGGCTATTAACATCTCCTTCTCCCCCTTTGTATTCTCTTCTTGTAGTTGTGTGGATGGTGATGCAGAATCCTTGTTAGGTTTTGGTTAGGGATGACTTCCTTGTAAAACTCTTATGATCATTTATGGAATTTTCAAGTTTCTTAACCCGAGTTCTAATCTTCTTACAAGTAGAATGAAGTAGCTATTCATTCTCTTATCTCTAAGTCCTATTTGATGTTCACAAGACAAGAATAGGATAGATTAGGATTTTGGTAATCTTTAACATTGTCTTCTGCGCCTCAGGGAGCAAGACTTAAGGTTTAGGGTTAATCTTTATTTCCCATTATTCTGTTGTATTCGCGGCATTGGCTATGCACGATGCAAGTATGAATATTGAGTTCCTTTTGTCAGAACCGAATCTGGAAGTGTTTTTTACGAAATGTACGATGCCGGATGGCATGCCAGGTATAAGTTATCCGGCACGTTCAAGGCCATGAATCTGCCGGGTAGCGAGGATCCGGCATCACATCCGGCATATGCATTTTGCGAGACCAAATCCTCTTTGAGACTTGCCACCCTTGATCATTGGTCATACGAACCTTTTGCATTGATAATCTTCCCAAATCAAAGTTAGTTTATTTATTTATTTATTTAGTTTAGGATCACATTTTCAATTCCCCCCTTGTTATTATAGAATAGGCTTTTGCCCGGATTAGGACTAATTTTCTATAAGTCCCTTGGGTACGATACTCTCGGTCGTAATATATTTACACTATACTCCGACCGGGTTTTTATTTTGCTACCCATAGTAGAGTTGTAGGATTAGTTTATTATTTTATTATTTTTATTCTTTTATTTTATATTTATCTTACAATTTCTCTGTTAGCAATTACTTCCTCAACTAATGCTACTCCTAGTATCCAAAATACATCCATTCACTTCCTAGTTACATCCCATTAACAAATCATACCCAAATCTGTTACAAGCTACTAAACGCTCCCATTATACTCTCCACATACACCTAGTCACTACCTAGGTTGTTTTCTCATCTTGAACACTTAAGTCCTCAAATTCCTAGATAAAATTTGACATAGTCTTCCATATATTATTAACATTCTCCACATGGTTTCACTCACATTATTGATCCATACCACCTGTTCACAACCAATACCAATATACCCATTCTCATATACAAAATACCATACTAAACAACCTTAAATTTCTGCACTCAACCTCTCATTCCCAAATCTGTTTTGACAAGTTTCCAATGTCTTTTAAGATTTCAAAACATTTGTATTCTCTTATGCACTACTCCACCAGTACACTACCATTTTACAATACCATTTTATACTTCCAAAATCTGTTACACAAACACATACAAAACTACACAAGGACAAGTATATTTTACCTTGTTATTTCACAAGCTTCTCCTCTCTTCCTCCTTCCTCTTTCCACCGGCTTTAGCTACTTCAACAATCTTACACTACAGCCCATATACATACACTTTTCAATACACCATTTTAATACACAATTTAACCCTAACCATTATGTACGTTCTAATGTAGGTTTTAGGGTTTAGAAATTATATTACCTTCCAAGGGTATGAGTAATGCTTGGAATAGCTCTAGAACAATATTCCAACTCCACCAATGAGGCCAAAATCGGCTAGAACACAAGGAGTAACAAGAGCTTAGTTTATAAATTTCGTTTTGCCCACAAGGGCTAGAAAAAGATGGAGTTTTGAGAATATTTTTACCTCACAAGAACAAGGAGAAGAAGGTGGTTCTAGTGGTGGTCTCGAAACTCCAAATGCTCCATACCCATGGAGATGAAAGTTGTTGTTTTCGACTTTTGAAAAGGTAGGAATGTAGCTCTTGATGAGAGGATTCCAATGGTGTAGTTTTTATAATTTTTGGAAGGGATTTAGGGGAGTAACAAGAGGAGAAAAGATGGAGTTTGTGTGGGGGTTTCTCATTTCACCATTGTTATCGGTCAAGAAGGAGAAAATAGAGAGGAGGAGGGTGAGCTCTACGTGAGTGAAGAGAATGAAATGGGAGAGTGAGTGAGAGATAGGTAAGTAAAGTAGTGTTTTACTTTTTAAATTCTTTTGTCTTTTGTTAATGAAAGGAGAGTAAAGAGTTGTGAGAGAGAGAGAGGTGTGGGATCGGACACACTCACAGGACCCATAAGGGTTTTAAAATTGTATTTACAATATTGGGCACATAAGTTTGTGTTATTTATGTTTCTACCCCACAACTTCTCGTTTTTGACAGTTTTTACTAATTCCTCGTTTTATTGATTTTATTGGTGCTAAAGCTTCACTAATATTTATTAATGATTATTTAGTTGACCAAAATTGTTACGAGTCTATTTGACCCGCTTAAAGACACGTTTTCCCGGTTACCTCAAAAAACGCGCTTTAAGGTTCGTTAGTGGTTTTAATCCGTTTTAAGGATCCGTTTTCTTCGGGAGTTGTTCCCATATATTATTTAGGTCTTATTCAACCTTTAGAATCCCTATAATACTCTAACCAAGGTCTTGTACCTCCTATGGTTATTTAACGCTTACTTGGCGTTTTTCGCTTTTTAGGCGTTTCTTTATTTCTTTTTAGATTCATTCTCCTTACCAGTATTAATTAGGCACCATTAGGCCCTTAAATACGTATTAGATTAATTTTAATCCTTATGTTTAAGTTCGGGGTATTTCATGTATGGTTATATAGTGTTGAATGCTGCATTTTTTAGAGCGTTTCCTTGAATGGTCTAGGCCGTTGTATAGCCTGTCTTCAATTTTAGTTCCTTATAATTGAGTTTTAGACGAGTTTTACTCGTCTGTTATTCGCCAACGTATTTATTATTAATGGATGTTTACAATGGTCGCTTCCGTGCTGTGAGCCTCGATTTTAAACCCTATCCTATGTTGATTGAAGCTGATTAGGATCTAACCGGGTTTTAGGTCCACTTATAACCTAAGATTAATAACTATGTCATATAACAATAATTATTAAAACCTAAGCTAGCTCTCTGGAACCTATTATGAGTCACCACCTAATTTTAGCCTAGAGTAAATTAGGAAAGGTAGAGTTCGGGTGCGGGCGCTTGGTATTCGACTTATTTAGGGTTCAATTACTTTCATTACCCCTAGAAGTCGTTTTTCCCCTACTTAGTTTAATTACAGCTTATCACGAGTCGTTTTAACCTAAGTGCGCAAGCTTCTATTTTTTTGTGTTTTTTAGCATTTTTTGGCAGAAAATAAAAAGTGAAAGTTGAAATTACCAAAACTAGGGTTTCGGAGGCAGAATTAGGTCAAATTTTGTTTCCGTCCGTAGCCACGGACCTAATGTCCGTAACCACGGACCCCAGTTAACCTATGTGAAAATAAAAGTCGAATTAAACAGAAAACAAAAATTTGAAAAGTCCGGGGCCACGGACAGGATGTCCATAGGCCCGGACATAGTTTAGCAAAACCTAAATTTTTTAAAATTTTAAAATCCTGCCGCTGTCTGAGGGTGTCCGTGGCCCCGGACCATACGTCCGAGGTCCCGGACCACCCACGGACAGGGGTTTTATGGTGGTTCCTGAAGGTGTTTTCGGCTCAAAATTTATGCACGTGTAGCCTGAAATGTATACAAGACGTTAGTAATTGAAAGACTACAATTTGAAGCCGAATTATGCACGAAACTTGACGAACAAGTAACAAGGCAGAAACAAAAGCAATTAGCAATGCAGAAGCGTAAAAAGGTTAGTTTGAACCCAAAATTTGACAGAGAGTTAATAAGGTCGTGGGGAGTTAGAAAAGTAGAATTGTAACCTGTTTTACCTTTGAATTCAAGAGGATTCTACACGTCGGGATTCTTCGGAGGCTCCGATGGTGCCGGTTCCGGATTGAGTTCGACCCGAGCTTCTGGTTGTTGATTTTTGAAGGTGTTCTTCACATTTTGGAGGTGGTTTGGTTGATGTTTGATGATTGTTGATGTGTTGGGAGTTGAAAAATGTGTTTAGATGGTGATTTTGGGGGATTTTTGATGTGATTTTGGTGCTTGGATGTGGAAAAACGTGAAGAAAATTAGACGGCTGCCTTCTTTGAGAGTCTAGGGTTCTTGAAGTTCTGATTTTATCATGGGATAAGGTTCCTTATATAGGATTCCTTCAAGATACAAAAATCCGGTAAAAACCGAGATTTACCGATGTTTTAGCACAAGGGCTTCCAAAAAGAATTTGATTATGAAATTTTACACATGGGTAAAGGATGATATTTCTGATTTTTCTAAAGTGGAATCGAATTTTTTGGATATTGGAATATTTTTAAATTCAATTTCTTGTCAAATTCAATCAGAAATTGCTAGAAAATTATTGGAAACTCGAAAAATCGAAATTCCAACGCCATTATGCCCAAAATGTTATCCTCTATCATGGGTTAGAATTTCAAAGCATTTTGAATTTATTTGACCCTTCCTTGGAGGAGAGAGAAAGCCTATAGGGGGCTTAGGAGCCTTGAAAAATTACGAAAATGCCCCTGGAGATGACCAGGCCGTCCCTGGTACTCTGAAATGTGCCGATCGAACTAGGAACCCTCGCTACTAGCCTATTAGAAGAGATTCTCTTCCGGGGGGGTTGAAATTTTGGGTATAACAAGTGCGCACCATATCTTAGTCGATTCGATGGTTATAAGTTATTGTGATATTTACTTTATAGCTTAAGGCATCCACTGGTGTACTAGCTTTGCCTTTATTTGATTGTATGGTATTGTTTTTATGTTCAGACTGTTTTGGGTGAAAGCATACCATTGCCCTCAATTTGAGCGTACAATGGTTGTAACATCATACCGTATTACTTGTATTTTTCGTTTGGGGAATAGTTCTCTTTATGCCCCTCTTTCGGGTGGTGATTATTTTCACTAAATATGTTCTTCTGGATGACCAGGATTGTGCTTATGTAAGTAACTCTTGATACTTATGAGGATTTTAATATATTTACTAGCCCGTTTAACGGGTTTTTATGCCTTGTCATTTAGTTGACTATCGGCTCTCTCCTCTTCGGGAAATTTCCTCAAATACTATCGTTTACTAGTCACTCCTCTATCGAGTTACGACTTTAGTCGTATTATATTTAAGGTTCTTGGTACTTCTAGCATTGTTGGTTTAGCTGAAACTCTTCTCGTCAATTTATCCGAGTTAACTGGTTGCACTGGTCTGGGTTTGTATCACTGACCTTGGTATGAAGTTGACCACTTCTCGTGTTCCCTACGCTACTCGTGTACTTATATGGGGCACCCTACTGATACATTACTACTTACTTGACTAGCTTATTGTAACACCCCATCTCGATCCAATCGTGGTTATCGCAAACTTATCACCATATATACAAACGTTGCAGCGGATTCAAATACATTCTAGGACCTTGCCACGGTCTGACTAACAGAATATACCGAACATTAGTACTTACAAGTCTTAACCAAATACGTATCATTCTTACAATCCCCTCACATCCTATACAACTTACTAACTCAAAATGCCATACGAGTGTACATGCACAACTCGTAGGTCACCCTTAAACCCGTAATACATCTACCCATCTTACTCTCAGGACTGTTGCCTTCTGTCATTCACCTGCATAATAAAAACAGCCCTCAAAGGGGGTCAGCAAGAATGCTGGTACGATCCTCTCATGGCCCCCAAGCTAACGTGGCTACGACGACTAATTGTTGATAGCATGGAGGTTGATTAGATGCACAACATAATAGAAAGTGCAATAAACAACAAGCCAAACATGAACAATCAAAGTTCAAACTCAATGATCGACTTAAATGTGTTCCCTTAATTAGTGAGTCAATTATTTAACTCCTTAAGTAGTTTCCTCTTAATCTCAGCCAACCTATCTTACCTCAATCTTAGTCCTTATCTTAGTCTTAGAAAACAAACCATTCTTTAAATAGAAATGGTTGTAGCTTATCTCAGTCTTAGAATACAAACCATTCTTTAAATAGAAATGGTTGCAACTTATCTCAAACCTTATCTTAATCTTACAATACAAACCGTTCTTTAGTTAGCATTGGTTGTATTTTACCTTAATGTTTATTTTTGTCAGGTCAAAAGTAACCCTAGCCAATGAGCTATTAACTCCATTGGTTGAATAAACATCTTAACTTAAAATTACGATTTAAGTGATCCTACCGCACCATCTTAATGCCTCCTACCTTGGACGGTAAGTCCAGTGTAGCTGAGCCGGCAACCGACCCTAGGCAACGAGTCCGAAGACAAGTCCTTAGGCGGAAGTCGGATCTGATCAAGGTTACCGACCCCCTTTCTTAGCATGCATGACCAGAGTCAGTCCCGGGTTCCTCACTCCCCCCAAGTTCCAGTTAGTAGAAGTCTTAATGTTAACGTTTGTTAGTTAACCTCTTTCGGTTACTAATAAAACGATGTTCAGGAGTGTTCCTTAATCTCACACAATTGTTTACTAAACATTAGTTAGTAAATTCTCAAGGCAAGTTGTGTTAGTTTTCAAACATCACACAACAATACACTAAACATAATATCCCGGTTGCATGCTTTATCTTGTTTAGTGGGCACACAAAAACAAATAGCACACAAGCCGAGGGACACCTCGTTAGCAAGCAGGTCACAAGAAGACTGTACCGTTCACCGTTGGTCGTTCGGTTGCTTACTTTCCTCTGGAGTCCAAATTCTCAAACCCTAAAACATTGATTGAATTGGGTGGTTAATCACTTTTAATTAACCTAGCTTACTTAATCAATAATGATTTCCAACCAAGAACCGCTAAGTCATTGTAGTTTAACCTTAACCACTTATGTTACTTACTTCTCATTTTAACTCACACTTGTTCACACCTCCAATGGCCTTAAAACACCACCAAACAACTCTTAACAACCTTATAATAATATTACCCAACAAGCCCCCTCCATTTACCACCTTAAAGACACATTTCCTTTGTAAATTGGTCTGGTCCGGACCTAAGGTCCCGGACCAATGTCTGTCCTTACTCTCGGTCACATTTTAGCTATGGTCCGGGACTTGGTACTTACCCAAGGTCCCGGACCAGTCCCTGGGTACATTCTCGGCCTGATTTTAGTGCTGGTCCGGGACTTTATCCAAGGACCAAGTCCCGGACCACACTTTAAACTGTCAAATTTTACAGTTTTGAATCTCTTTCCACACTTGTTCTTTTGTCCAATCTTCTTCTAATCTTTCCCCATGTATTAACACATGTTCCAACACCATTTTAGCACTTAAAATCCTCCTAACTTATGAATCAACTCACCTCTAAATTCCTTGATCATCATTCAAGTTCTTACTAAATTCTTAACACTTATAACTTAATTCCTTACATTTCCAACATGTGAACTTTGTCTAAAACTTCAACTAACCAAAGTGTTTCCTTTCCACCAATATAACTACTCCTCAAACATCATCATTTATCCATCTTTGCTTTGCTAAACCTTCCAAGGTCATCTTGCATCTCTATGCACAAATTTCCCTCTTTTCCATTTGTTACTCATCATTCCTAAACTCTTGAACATACCTAAACATTTATTTCCATCTTCTTAGCACCTTAACCTTGTTCTTCTTTACCTTGACCATCCAACACACTCCTTAGACATTTCCATCTCATTTTCTCAATTAACTCACTACAAGCATCTTCACCACTCACACAAGCTACCAAAATCTCTCATTGTTATATTCCCTAGTTCATACCTAAATCACCTTAAAGCATAATACACCATTTCCTCCAGATTTTTGCTCAAGTCTTATCATTCCTCATAACATGATTTTGGTGTGTTTAATACACCCACCTATCCTCTAATTCCTCTTAGACAACTCTAGGTCATTCTCATCCTCAAGAACTCCTTAGTTAACTCATTTCCACTAAAATTCCTTTTTAATGTCTCTTTGTAAATCCTAGGTCATAATAACTCACAACCACCACTTAAACACTTGGTTTTCTACCCAAATTTCGCCATAGCTTTTCTAGTATATTATCATGCCCATATGCATGGTTTTCTCATTCAATCATCTATCACACATTATATCCTTTCTCATCATATTTTCTCACCCAAATCAACTCATTCACAACAAACTCAATATAGTGCAATAATCTTAAATTGCATAGCACTATGGCTCTTAAATGACATGGCTCTTAGGACCTTAAATGACTTAAACTTAAACACTGAATTTCCTCAATAATAGCTTTCAACCTGCAAATACACACAACAATGCTCCCATAACAATATAAGTGTTCTCATAACTCACCTTATACTTATCTTACTATCTCATTCCCATTGGCTCTTTAGTCACAAGTTCACAAGCTTGTTTACATTCTTTTTCCTAGGTTATATAACCCCTTACTTAATGTAAGCTTTAAGCTACATTTGTACTTATCTACATATCACCCCTTAAACCTTAAACCACCATTAGGTAAGCAATTTACCTTGTTTCCATGCTTCTCTCTCAATTTCCTCCTTTAGTTTTCTTGATGGAAAATCGGCCACCAACTTAATTCCCTTTGCCAATATTATAATCAATATACAATGGCTCTCATGAGTGCTAGACAATGCACTAACCTTATGGAATCATTCCTAGGTTAGAAATGTGTTTTAAGGTATAAAAGTGGATGATTACCTTTGAAGTCTCAAAGTAGACTTGGGAAATGAATGAAACAGGACCTCTACTAGTCCTTGGTGAATAAAACAAGCTATAACAAGGCATAAAAACAAGGCCCCATGAGTGGTAATTTTCGGCCATGTAAGAAAGTGGTGGAAAGATGACTTTTCTTACATTTTCCTTACCTTGAATGAATGGATAAGACAATGAACACCTCAAGCTAGTTTTTCCTCCTCTAATGGCGATTTCCCATGGCTCCAAAATGAAGCTTTTCAAATTTTAAAAAGATAGAAAGCTAGAGCTTGAGCTAACTAAGAATAATATGTGTTTAGTTTTGGATTTGGAGTTTTGTGTTGACTTGGGAAAGCCATGGAAGTTGAAGAACAATGGAGGGCTGAAGATTTTACGGTTTGGAGCAGAGAGAATGAAGAAAAACGTTGGGGAAGAAGGAAGAAATAAGAGGAGAGGAGAGAGGTATGTAAAAGTAGATATTTATGTTAAAGCAAATAGTACTTTCTTCACTTTTCTTCCCTTTCGTTTCTTATTTGATGCAGTCTATAATGAATCATCCCTTAGAAAACCGGCCCCCTCATTAGATAAGGCTAGACATGGTCTTTGTTAACCAACTAGTTGACTTATGTTGACTAAAACTTAAACTAGGCACTATTTGGTTACTATTCACAAACTAGTGCACATATTTATGAAATTTTTGGTTTCTAATTGATTTAGGCTTCCTAATGTGATACTAATTAGTACACATGTTTATTAAGGTGTAATCATGGGCATTTAGCCACTCAAAACCCATTTCTAAGACAATTTCTCAAAAAGGTGCTTTAAGGAGTCTTAAAGCACATTTTGTGTTTAAGCTTGTTTTTGAGCTTGGTTTTCTTTGGTAATTGATTTAACATGTCCATTATCATGTTAATAAAGTCTTATATTGGTATTTTGATGCTAATCAAAGTCACTCCAAGCTTAGAGCACATTTTTGCCTAAATTGCCCTTAAGGTGTTTTCTTGTGTTTTCCTTGGTTTAAATTGTCTTCCAATCTTTCTAAGGCATATTTAGCCTTACTACATCATAAATTGATGTTTACATAGCATACTTAGGTTTGGGGTATTTCAATCTACCCCCCTTAAAAGAACTTTGTCCCCAAAGTTCCCATACATCTTATCTTATTAGAATACATGTCTTACCTCATTCCATAGATCATATAGATCACACATGTACATTATTAAACTTATTGACCCATTAGGTCTGTCATATTCTTATACTTGAATATCACACTACATGCTTAAGCATGTATTGCACTCAAAATTCTCTATGTTCCTTTTTGATGATTAAAATAATCACATAATTTTCATCGTGTTCTCCCATGTCACCGATCCGTAGACAAAGGCACATTCGTCCATGCCACCATGGGCCAGAATACAAAACAACTCTATTCTCCCCATGTCACCGGTCCGAAGACAAAGGCTCATGCGTCCTCTGCTTCATGGGCGAGACTCAGTAAAAAAGAAATCCTTTTTACGAGGTCAAGTGAGGAATAATTCCCTCTATTTGAAAATACAATCAACTCCAATTCCGTTTTATCCTAAAGCCTCTATCCATAGAATGATTTAATTGTGACCACTGGTAGGGAGTTTTAGGAATCATCCAACCCTGATGTGATCAGCATCAGTGTTGAACTATCCTTCCACCCCAATTTGTGTTCGGTTTCCCTTGATCCCTAGAAAATCAAGTTCCACCTCCCACGTCATTTTCAAACATCAAATAATTCACTCATTTCCAATTTTCTATCTTTTAGTTCTTCTGATCATAATCAATACATCTCCAAGGTGTGGACCCAGTCCATCAAACATTCCCAATTCATCTCTTAATACTTGCCTCAGGACTTAAATTCCTACTAAGTTCTATATCAGTCTCATACCAACTCTCACCATCTTATACTTAATAGCATAACTATTTCCTATCTCATACTCATATCAAATAATATCTCATAGTGTTATCTTATTCTTATCTCACAAGTAGTTTCATACCGACCCATATCTCATATATTCCATATTCCTTAAGTCTCCTTAATCCTCTTCACCAGTTCTCTTAACTTGAACTCACACCGGAGTTAACAAGATAGGTACTTAATATGTATGGTATTCACATCTTCTGTGTGCAATAACCATGATTTATCTCAAAATGTTTATGTAAAACAAATTCTTAAATTCTTTTTGTGCTATGCACCTCGTAGTTTACGTACTCAGTACATAAACATACGCTGAGCGGTTTTCGCTCTACCCCCCTTAAAATGGATTACGCCCCCGTAATCAATATTATGTCATCCTTGAACATAGGTTCAAGATGTATAATTCTCACCAAGCATTCTAGCTCCCATGTTATCTATTTTACTTATGATTCGATCAGAGGGTCATAACTATGCTAATGACTTAGTATCTGTATCGAGGATTCTTAACGGTACTTATACCATATTCTTAACTTAGTTTGGTCTAATCTCAAAGATACTAAAGCATTCAGTTGCTAAATCTTATATTTATTCCATTGGAAGATGTGTGGTACATCGTTCCTTTTTCCGGTTCATTAAGTATGTGAAACCTCACTAAGTTACCGGCCCGCTAGCTTCCGCTGCACGACTCTAATAGTCTTAGGCTTAACTGCCTTTATATCCTTTATAGTATTGTATATCCTCATCCTGCATTCTTATGATTTAGTACTAAAGATCTCTTAATGGACACGTGTTATCTTTATATATACACGGCCTTGATGAGTTGTAGCTTGTCTATCCAGTCTCTCTAGAGATCTAATGTTCATATTCTTAGCGTTATCTCAAGTGTCTAAATCGTTCTTTCGAACTGACCGTTAGTCTGAGGATGATGCTTAATCTGAAACTACTGTTTAGTGCTTATTGCGCTTTACAGTTTATCCTTAACTTCTTAAGACATGTCCAATGTCTGTACTTAACAATCCGTGCTCTTTGCTCTTCATAATTCTCAATTATTTTCTATCTAAAATGGGTTTTCTGATTCCTTTGTGTTGTTGGTTCAACTGTATTCCTTCTCTTCGACTGTTTGTGGTAGTAGCTGCTCTTGCCTGATCTTGTGTCGTTGTCCATGGTGCGGAGTCGACTACTTCCCGTGTTCCTTACACCACTCATCCACATGCATGGGGTACCTTACTGGTACATTACTACTTATCTGACTAACTCATAAATGAATCTGTCTGGCCTACAGACCCCTGTGGTGTGCAGTCGTCCCACATCGCGTTTAAGTAAACTCGTAGTGTCCGTCACACGTTAGCTATTGCTAATTATGAAGTATTCTGGTGTCGATCTCCTCTTTCATCATTCCATAATAACATTTATTGTTCTTCCTGAACTTACTCAAGGGAAATTCATTTACTATGTTCTTGGGTATTGTATGCTTTAGCTCCTTTATGTATTCTTGTACTGACTCGAACTCTTAGTAACTGAGGTCTCTTTCCATAGAGCCTCTTATCTTGTTTCCCATATTTTGATCTACTAGGAATGCATGGTATGCTTCCTATGAAATCTTACCTCACACTGTCTAGACTACTGGCATCAATGCACAGTTCGTCTACCATGTTATTCCCTTACCTATATCAGCCTTTGTTCATAAATCTAATTGCCTCAGTGTCAATACTTGACGACTTATACTTGATGGTCGCTTTACTGTGCACCATGACTCATTCCTCTTATAAAGGTATTGTCCTTATGACTTCTGCTATCGTGGTAGTTTGCCTTATTCTACTGCCCATTGATGGTGTAGTTACTCAATCGTCTATTTAATGTCTTATCTTATATTCAATCCCTTCCTGGTGTAAACACACTGGGGTTTCTCTAATTTCGGTGTTTGGCGGTTGTCGTACCGTGTTGTAAAATGGTTGTCTCTAAACATGAAGGTGTTCTACTTCAATTTCAGTCTCGTATATAGGCTAATTACTCTCACATTCTTTCATCCTTATGATGTTATTTACCATGTAATTTAACCGGTTACTAAAGAAGTCATCCGTTGAATCACAAGCTCTTCTGAGCGTTGATCACTTGATGTGTCATACTGTGCACTCACAATGTTTATCTCTGACGATTACTGATTCTTAATCTTGGGTGTTGGATATGAGGTCTGTCTCTACAGCCTTCTTTATTACTCAAATGTATCTGGTATGTTCTAAGGTAATCTCAAGGTTTACAGTTTCCATTCTCTAACAAAAGCGTATTATATCATTACTATGTGAAAGCCCTTTTTGAGGGGTTTATTCCCACTCGTGGCCTCACAACAGGAGAGGTATCCCCACCCTCAAAAGGGATGGTTCGTTCTCCGCCCCTGAAAATGTACTATCTCATTATTCTCCTTGGTGCCCTTTCCTGGCGATATTTTCCACAATCTATGTTATAGGTTTGGTAACCGTTCATATCTACGAATCGTAGTTCGTTCATAGCTTAAATAAGTCTTCTTATGCCTTCCTCCACCTCGAGCTCTGATGTGGTTAACGTCCTTGGCTCATAGGCTCTTAGTGCTTAATGTCATTGGGTGAGAGCCAGTGCTCGGTTCACTCCTTGTACTCGTACTTATATGTAGGTTATCCTCATAAGTTTTGGGTTCTTTGAACGCTATCCACCGTTAGGTTATATATATTAAATGTAGTATCGGGTTGTCTGGTAAGTTGTTGCATCCTGCTTCCTGCTATGAAAGTTTATTCAGGTGATCTGAGGTTACTTAGTGTCTTTGACAATACTGTCATTTTACACTAGTACAAAAAACGTCTATTTCGGCGCCCCTATTTCGGCGGTTGTAGATAAAACTCCCGTAATAGGGGCCCGAGATGTATACCGTATGTAAAGAAGGGGTCTATTTCGGCGGTTCCTAGATATGAACCGCCAAAATAGGCCCTTTTTAATAATAAAAAAAATTAAAGAGACCTATTTCGGCGGTTCCTTACACGAAACCGCCGAAATAGGTGTTTCTATTTTTCTTTTTTTTACAAATTTAATGATCTATTTCGGCGGTTCTTTGTTAGGAACCGCCGAAATAGGTCTCTTTAATTTTTTAATAATTAAAAAGGGCCTATTTCGGCGGTTCTTTGTTAGGAACCGCCGAAATAGGTCCTTTTAATTAAACCCCCAACCCGATTCGAAACAATTACGATTTCATTAGGTCTAATTACCCCTCTTCTCATCTCTCTGTTCCAACGGCGACTGCGAACCCACCACCGCCACCACAGCCGTATTCCGGCCGCCCTCCTCCTCCTCTCGCTGTCGCCGGTGTCGCGCCGTCGGTGGTGGTCTTCGTGTGGCGTCGCCGCCCTCATTCCGCCATTTAACAGAGGCGAACAGAGGTGAGCAACCCTAACTTTGTTTTCGATTTTGTTTATTTAATTGTTAATTTGTTGTTAAAACTGATAGATTGTTGTCACATTATGATTGTGGATGATGATATTTATTGTGTGTGTGAAATTTTTGCAAGATTTGGTTGTTAAACTATTAAATTTATGTATGCACACAAGGTGTTCGACGAAATGTCCGAGTGAATGCAGCAGCTCACATTTTCTATTTCCTGTTGCAGTTTCAGATTTTCGTAAAGGGGTGTGAGAGAGGTTGTCTTGGTTGTTTCTGGCTAGATTAGAGTTTAAACATATTAAGGCATCTAACTAAGAGGATAAACCACTTGGGGAGGAAAAAAAGAAACTAGACCAGGTAATGAAAAAGAAAACAGATGACAAGAAGGCATCAGTTTCATAGTTTCAATTTCAGATTCTGTAGCTTCTCCCCTTCTGTGTAATCAAATTCAGAAACAGTGTGAATGCTGTGTAGGTCGAAGCTTGAGCTTAAAAGACTTAAAGATACTTGAATCAATGACTAACCCAGGTTGAGGAAAAAGGAAACTGAAGATAGGTCTGTAAATGAAAGAAAAACAGAGAAGAAGAATAAACCAGTCCATACTTTTAGTTTGTTTTCTTCTGATTTCTGTCTTCTGTATAACTGAGTTACAGGAGTTATATGAGTGTGACATAGGGGTACTTGGGAATCCAGACAACCACCTGAAAAGAATTAGAAACAGATGTAACAGATGTAACAGATTAAGAAAGAAAAAAAATGAAACAATCGAGGAGTGTATATCAGTTTCTGCTGATCTTTCTGTTCAGGTTATGAATTACACCACTGGGGTTATTGGGATAGTCTAAATAGTTTTTGAGTTTTAACTATGGCTAGAACTCTGAGTTAGATGAGTAAATACTTAGTAATAAATCGAATGACAGAAATGTGAATAAACAGAAACAAACTAATAGAAGTTATCAGTTCTGGTGCCCTTCTTTCTGTTCTGTGTAACTTAGTACAGAGAAGCTTGAAGGGGTTATATTGAGGGTTGTATGAGTCTAAAAGTCTTACTAAGTCATCTAACTAAATGTACTAACATTTTTGAGAAAATCGAAAGTCACACTCAGAGACAAGAAAAGAGAAAGAATGAGGTATACCAGTTTTTCTATCTTGTTTTTTTCTGCAACAAATGCAGTCTCTGTATAATGGCTTTTCAGTAGCTTTACCTGGGCTACCTTGGGTTGTCTTAGTGCTAGAACCGTGTCAAAACATATAAGTAAGTAACTAAGCTAAGTTGGGGAAACTAGGAAAAAGAAAAGAAACGGGTTAAGAAACAGAAAAGAAAGGAAGTAGATAACAGACTTATGCTCCAGTTTTCAGTGCTGATTTCTGAAACCTCTTGTTCAGTAAAGGGAAGTTCCAGTAGCAATAACCGTGCTGTTTTGGGCTTGGGTCTGTTTTTGAGAGTTAAACCTATACCAAGATATGTAACCCAACCGCTGGACACCTAAGGGAAACAGATTAAATACCAGAACAGTAAACAGAAAGAAAGTAGAAAGGAGTTATCAGTTTCCTTATTTCAGTTTTTCTGAAACCAAAAGTTTTGTATAACTATGTTACAGAGGGGTTAGAAGGGGTTGTGTGTGTTGCTAATAAACCTGAAACCTTTCTAACACACTTAGGTCAAACTATGCATATTCAGGGAGAGGTTAAAAGATAGAGTGGGAACCTAATGTAACGATTGAATAGGAGTGCACAGATTGAGTGTGTAGCAGTTTCCTGCAGCTTTCCTGCTTCAGTATGAGAATATACCAGTTGGTTCAACAGGGTGGTTTGGGGTGTGTGAAGTTTGGAATCTTGACAAAATACTTAACTACGTGAATAGATGAAGTGGGAGAAGTGGGAAGTCAGATTTGAGAACAGAGGGAGAATAATAGAAGAGAAGTGATCAGATTCTTGTTGTTCTCAGTTTACAGTTGTTGTTTCAGTAACATTAGCAAAACTGTTTTGGATTCAGTAATGAGCTTAAAACCTTGACTAATCAGGCAACTAAGTGATTACACAATTAAGGGGGAACTAGAAACTCAACCTCGTGGACAACCAGAAAGGAATCTAGGAGAAATTATCAGGAACATGTAACAGTTTTATGGTTTCAGTGTATCAGTTTTTGCTCTCTGTACAACGTATTTCAGAGTAGTTAAGGAGATTGTAGTGGCTTGAAAATGAAATTACAACATTGCTAGTGCGTTGATCTTGGTGGGTATATTTATTGGGAAAACTAGAGGGCAGTTTAACAACACAAAAGAAGTAATGCAGAAGAAACATACCGATGCTGTTTCGGTTTTTGGGATAGTTGATAGGTTCAGTATAATTGTGTTACAGGAATAATATGAGAGTTGTAATGGGTGTAGAATGGACTTAAAACCTTGCTAATCCATCTACCTGAAAGTGTGAATATTGTGGGAGAAATGAGGAGGCAGCTTAATGCATTAAACATTGAGGTTAAATGGAAATTTCACAGGGATGTTGTTACAGTTTTAGATAATCTGTTGCTTCTGTATGACTAATCTACAGGAGTCTAAGAGTGTTGAGTGGGTCTGTAAATGAGCTCAAAGCATCCCTATTACATCTACCTAAGAGGGTAAACAATTTGGGAAGGTTAGACATCAGGTGGATACCTTAAAAGTGAGGTTAGATAAGTGGTAACACCGAAATTATGCGATAGTTTTATAAATCTTAGGACTTCTGTACAAACATGTTTTTGGAGTCTCCTAAATATTATATTACTATGATAATTGGTTTAAAACATTACTGAAATACCCCAAACCTTGGTATGTTGTTTAAACGTTAAATAATAAATTATTAAGACTAAAAAGAGTCTTAGTAACATTGGTAAACAATTTAAAAGATAAGTAAATACAGTTAAATGCCTTAAAGGCAATAAAGGGCGAAATATGCTCTAAACTTGGGATGGTCTTGATTAAGACTTAATAAACTTACCAAGATCTTACTTATTTGTTAATGAGCCTATTAAATCAATTACCAAAGAAAACCGAGCTTGAAAACAAGTTAAAACACAAAGTGTGCTTAAGGAGCCTTGAAAGCACGTTTTTGAGTAACTGTCGTGTAAATGAGTTTTGAGTGGCTAAATGACCATCAATACTCTTTTATTAATATGTGTACTACTTAGTATCACATTTGGAAGTTTAAAATAATAAGAAATTAATATTTCACTTCTATGTGTATTGTTATAGTGAATAGTAACTAAAATAAGCTAGTTTGTAACATATATTAACATGTGTAATTTAATTGAGCAATAAAGACTACATAACCCCTTATATTTAAATGGGGGCCGGTTTTGCATATGGTGAAACGTCACCTTGCTAGCTGATTGAACAAATCAGTGAGCAAATAAGTGAGTAGTGAAAAGCACTATTTGCTTTATGTATTAAATATCCCCAAAAGCAAATTCTATCTTCATTTCTCTCTTTCCTCCTTCATTTCACACGGCTGCATCCTCTCTTCTATCTTCTTCTTTCCTTTTCCATCGGATATGCTACAGCTCCAGCATCATCTTCAAGCTTTGACCACATGTAACTCCTAGCTCCATGGTCCAAATTCAATTTCGAGACCACCGTTCTTCTAGTTGGAGCAAGCTCTTCAACTTAGTCCTTTCAAATCTTCAAGAGCTCCACTTTGGTGCCAAGAGGAATCTCCATGGAAGGAGCTTGAGTTCATCTTTTTACGTAGTATTGTTCTCCTTTGCTTCAAGGTATGAGAACTCAAAGAAAAATGGTGTTTCCTCCATGTTTTTATGTTAACCAAAGGTAGCTTAAAATTCCTTTGGAAAATGAACGTACGTTGTGTATTGAAACTACCTAAAGAGCCAATGGTAATGACTTAGAAAAATGTTCTCAAAAGACTAGTAAAGGGCATACGTATTGCTGTTTGTATTTGCAGGTGAAAGGCAAATATATTGTGGGAAATTCAGTGTTTAAGATTATTGCATTTTAAGAGCCTAAGTGCTATGCAATTTAAATTGTACACTATGTTGTTATGTGGTGTATATTTGGTGAGGTTTTGAGTATAAGAGTGTACGTAAAATCATTTGGGAAGCTATACTTATGATGGGTGTAAATAACTTACGCAGCAGGCGATGAAAAATGCGAGTACGTCGGTTCAGTAGTTTCGGTCCGGGACTTAGGGTCTGGATGACCTCCCGGACCATATATCAAAATTAAGTCGAGTGTTGTACGTGGTCGTAGGTCCGGGACTTAGGCCTTATGTAAGGGCCCGGACCAACCCCTAAAATAATACCGTGAGTTTTCATTTGGCTTTAGGTCCGGGACTTGGCCCTTGTACAAGGACCCGGACCAACCTGTTAAAATTACCGAGGGATTTTTGTTTAGAATGGTCCGGGACTTAGGACTTGGGTGAAGTCCCGGACCACCCCAATAAAAGAGACCGAGAGGTTTGCTAAGTACAGGTCCGGGACCTAAGTTAGGGAGCAAGTCCCGGACCACTATAAAACTTGGTTTCTAGGTTGATAAACGATGTCTAATGATGGGTATAAGTTAGTAATGATGTTATAAGGATGTTAAGGACATGTTAGGTGAGTTGTAATGACAGTTTGGAGGGTGAAAAGTTAAGGTAAAATGGGAGAGTAAAACAAGTTTAAAATGCAAAGGTATTTAACTAGCTAACGGAGTTAACTATAGTCATTCGACGTTACACAAACGTGTTACCCCAATGTTAATGAAGGTAACTTTAATGTACCAGTTGTTCGGGAATTGTTCGAGGAACCTAAATGGACATGGTAGAGTGGACTCCGGCGACAGGTATGGTTTTCTTGCAACCTGTGTCCTACCGGATTACACCGGCTTGTATGCCAACGTGTTTTTCTGTGTGTTTGCCACCTTGTAAGATAAAACATGTAATGAGTTTATAGTAATTCATTTATGTGGCGAATCTGGTCTTCGATACCGTTTAACCTCAAATAAGTGTTAAACCTTGGCTAACTAGAACTAGGAACACATGAGAAATCGGTATTCGGAGTTAACGACCCAAACCTTGGGAACGTTCTAACCACGGCTATGCGTGAGTTAGTTGTGTATGGTTATTGTTTGTAGGTGTGTGAACCTCCCTTACATGCTTAACACGGTTGTGATACCGAATGGTGTGTGGATGTGATAGGTTCCATAATGGAGCCTTAACTACTTAACTATAAGTATATGTGTATTAATGGGGGGTGAGGAGTCCGGTCATGTTCCGGCCACGCGTGTGGGACGGGAGTCGATGTCATACCCGGTTCGACTCTCTTGGTGTATGTTAGGTTGTTTACTCATTGGGTTTCCAATCTTCCCTTTAGCTTAGCCAAAGCTATGTTACTGACTCACGTCGGTTTTCTGGGGCATACAATGGTTGTTCGGTGTGCTAGGTTTACTGTACCCGACGCACCTTAGTGTTAAGTTATCTGTTCATTTAAAGAAACGGTAGCAAGTTATGGAACGAGCTTATCATGAGTTTGGCAACATTCTCTAGGCTCTAAAGTGAACTAATTATGGTTGGGTTGGTTCCTTAAGAGAACTGTACCCGTTGTATTATGTGTTATGGATGTATTGCAATTCCTATTCGGTGTGAAGTTATATGTGGTAAATTGTGGATATGTGGATTATGGTTATGAATTCAGGTTTATAATAAGAAGCGTTTAAGGATAATTTGATTGGTGGGTAAATGTCGTCTGTTAAGGAAGTAACTCCACTAAGAGGAGAGCCACTCTAGGGTTAAAGGAAACAATGTTGATTTGTTATGTGTGGATGTGTGGATGTGTGTGTTGGGTGTTTGTTAAGCCCTATAGCTGGGCGTATGCATTGTGTTGGTGTTTATGGTTTACATGCAGGATTTAAATATAATCAACAGCATGCTAAGACGACAATTAGTTGTGCGTGGCCCGGTTTAGCATGCGGGCTGCGGGATTACCATACCAGCAAAGGTGCTGAGCCCCTTGGGGGCCACCCTTTTCTCCTTTTTCTATTTCAGGTACAAGGAGCTGGGAGCCGTTCGAGAGTAGGACGGGGTAGATGTTTGTACATTGGTAGCCCTTTAATGGTGTATGTATTATAGGTGTAGTAAGACCGAATTTGTTATCGGCATTGGTTAATGAATACTCGGTACAGTAGGGGATGCATATGTAAATAATTGTTGGAAGTGGAATCAGGATTGTATGGTGTAGTTGCTCGGGGATCTAGTCCATCAGACCGATATAATATGTATGTATTAGCCTTGTTAGCCACGTGGGTGGTTAACGGCGTGTAACACCAACGGATTAAGTAACGTGATGGTTTATGTTTCCGCTGCAGATGGTTATAAAGTGCGACGTTGTGGATGGGGGTGTTACAAAAGTGGTATCAGAGCGAAGTATCGCTCTGATGACTGAATTACCGAGCTTAGGAAGTACCGAGTTAAGATTTTAGTACTTTGGGTTAAGGGTTGAGTGATAGCGTGAGAGGTGTACGCTAGTTAGGAACTACCAGTAAATACTGGAAACCTATTATACCATCCCGCCCTCCACAACCCCTATTTTATGACTTGGGAAGGAACACCAGAGAGAAGAAAAGCCCCCTCTTACCCGGAAGACCCGGTCTGGCTGTTATTAACTATCTTGTAAGTATGGGGAACCTGTCATACGGTAGATTCTGAAAATTAGAAATCCCGGAGACGGTTCCCAGGTGAACAACTGTAACCGCACTTGATAGCAAAGAATGGAGAATCTGGTGTAAGGAAAATAGAATTTCCAGCAACCTGGGTCGACATGCCGAGCAGTCGAGAAACCAGCTTGCAAAGCGCCAAGTGTGCAACAGGCAAAAAGTGGGGTAGTGAAGCCCGAGACAAGTGTCTACGGGATGGCAATGTTAGGTAATGGCACCAACGGTATACCAACCGACGAAGGAACTACAACGTAGTACCCAAACAAGAGACAAGTCTCAGTAATCACGACAAATGCGTGGAATGGGCTACGAAGAGGATACAATAATAACTAAAAAGGGGTCTCCCAGAAGGGGAAACACCCTAGTGAATGTTTATTAGAGGAGGACAATGAGAAGTTTTGCAGGAGATTAGTTACCAGTTAGAGTATCCAAGTAAGGACCCATGAGGCCACTGAATACGGTGTAGACAAAAACAGTACCGCAGCCGGTACATGTTGAACCGACAGCCAGTTAACAGGGCGCACTTGCCGTGGCAAGTGCAGCTATAACAGGCTGTTCGAGGAAAAAAAAAATTGACAACCACAAACTACTTAGAAAGTACCCAGAAATTTAATGTGACCATCGAAACCGTGGGAGGGCTTAACAGCCTAACCTTTGTAAATGGGAATATACCAGTCGGCAAGAAGCTAGACTTGGTTAAGGCAAGAAGGCATTGTGAAACCATGAGAATTTTCTTTCAAACTCAGATTTAATTTCAAACTCGTTTCTTTCAAAACCAAATTCTCTTTAAAATAAACCAAATTTCTTTCTAACCTCTTTCAGACTAGTAACCTTGTAGTAACCGGACGGAAACCGGTGGACCCGAGGGTAGCAACCCGACGGTATGGATGGAGTTCAATATAACGATGGATAACCTTCCCTGAAGTTCGGGAAGCACGGAATGTATATTGTCAGAGGACAATATAAGGGAGTTGACAACAGAATACTTCACCTAGGCGTGTGACGGACACTACGAGTGTACCAACTGCGTTGTGGGACGACCGCACTCCGATAGGAGCATGTGGGCCTAACAGACCTACTTATGGGTTAGTCGGGTAAGTAGTAATGTATCAGTATGATACCCCATATATGTATACGAGAAGAGTCCGAAACACGGGAAGTAGTCGACTCCATACTACGGTCAGCAGTAAAAGTCAAGTAAGAGCTAAGGATTACCACGAATGGTCGAAGTGAAGGAACCCAGTTGAGAAGACTAAAGGAATTGGTAAATTCGTCCAAGAGAATGTGTAGAGTCAAGAAGTGCGAAGAGCACGGATGGTTATGTAAAGACATCACGTATGTCTTAGGAAGTTGAAGGAATGAGACATGGTAGCTGGAACGAATACCCAGCTAAGGAAGTAAGAAGGCATAGTCTACTGAATGTACTCATAAGTGAAAGTTAAATGTAATGGCATACCTTAGTAACACCCAGGAGTAATCCTTGAAGGGTGTTTGGGATCAAACATTGTTGGATGGGGCAATGTAACAGAAACGTAAGAAGGGAACCCACTTAACAGTAGGACCCTAAGTTGCCAAAGAGACAACTTGGAAGGAATCGAGATGTGACGACCTTGTTAAACCATGTAATGTCGTACAGAAAGGTAAATGTGTGGATCAAGTTTAGGAAATATGTGGAGATGGACCATGTTGTTATTACCCCAGGATGATTTGAATAAAATAATACGAAAGAAAGTGTTTGTAACAGTGGTGTACAGGAAGAGTACTAAGTCTGGTAGCAACCACCATAGGTGTGTGATGTAAATGTGTAGCGAACAACGCTTAAGAAAATAAAGGCTCGAGAAATAGTGTATTCAGAAATCAGCCAAACGGTGGCCGAATATAATAACGGATGCAGTGTAAGTTGATGTTGTATAATGAAAGAGGATACGGTGTGTACTAAGCGACCGTTGTATAAATATTATTAAGGGATGGTATGACAATTAAGCAGAGTTGTGAGTTAAACCCAGTGGAGATACAACAGTAAGTTATAACGAATAAGCTGGACAGTAAGCCAGTAGCCGGTATTATGAGATAAGAATCTCAGTAAAACACAGTGTGAATTCCTATTGCAATCGCATGAGAGATTTACTGCCAAGAGTTACGCCTCTGCACTCTGTATGACTGAGTGTTTTGGTATTGCGTTTGCGCAATAACGATCGAGTGGGATAGCTAGGATTTGGAAGATGATAATTGTGGAAGGCGAACAAAGAGAATTATAACACTATAAGACCGAGGCATATGAAATGCAAGGTCATATCAATGAAATGATACTGGTACAGAACTAAATATGGAAGCAGGACTGGCAATAAGTGACTACAGTAGCACTAAGTATCAAATATCGGTATGAAATATACCTCAGGTGTAGGAAATAACTGAGAGAGCACTACACATCAGGTAGTAGCTCAACCTCAACCGGCAGTAAGTCGAAAGGAATTGAGGCAATAATTGAGAAATACATAGCAGTATACACTGTAAATTGTCATGGAGGTAGATGAAAGGTTTGTAACTCACCGAATTCGCTCACGGTAAGAGATACCACGCTTCGGTTGAGAAACCATGGTTACCAGGATAAGGGTAATACATAAGATGTACAGTACAGTAACAGTAAAGAGTGGGGAAAACTAGCTCTATGAGTACCAGAGTTGTGCAACAGAGGCCAGCGAGCCCATGCATCGAATAATGAATAAGTGGCTAGTAATCAATGCCTAGAAGCCTTATAGGCCAGGAACGAAACCGGTAATGAGTTAGATAAACTCCAATGAGAATCCTTGGTTTAGGAACTAAACCGCTAATATGGTCAAGATCCTTTAACGGACCGCGTGGAAGTTAAAACACTTCACGACGGTAGAACATTTTTAACACTATGTTCAGTGGTTGATTACGTGGGCGTAATCTCTTTTAAGGGGGGTAGAGCGTAAAACCGCTTAGTGTGTTTTACCGTACAAGTGTACGTGAACTATGTTGTGCATAGCACAAAAATAAATTGTTATGATGGTTGGCATGATTAATAATTTGTTATGGTGGTTGGCATGGTTAAATGGTGGTAATTGCGCACAGAAGATGCGAAATACTATTGTGGTAGGTGTGACTACCTTGGTAATGGTTGCGGGTAAGTACAAGTACTAAGGAGTAAATAAACTCCTGGGGAACTAAAGCCCCAATGGTGTGTGTTAGCATAATACCAAATGTAACACGATGTATTGTATTTTGATTAAAAACATATATATATAGTGTGGTGATTTACGAAGGGTATGAAACTGACATGGAACTTAGTAAGAATTAGATTCCCTAGGTAACTTGATTAAAAGAGAATGGAGGTAATTGATAGACTAAGTTCTATCCCTGGGAGATGTAATGATTATGACTAGAAGGATCAAAAGATAGAAAGTGGAATATGCTTGAATTAATTGTTGGTTGAAAATGAAGTGGGAGGTGGAACTTGATTTGCATGCGATCAAGGGAAGCCGAACACAAATTGGGGTGGAAGGATAGTTCAACACTGATGCTGATCACATCAGGGTTGGATGACTCTTGAAGCTCCCTATAAGTGGTCACAAATAACACCATTAAGAAAGGATGCAAAGAGCATAAGTTGGACTTGGAGTTGTATTGATTTTCAAAAGAATTTTAAAGGGTTTCAATAGGTATTTCCAAAACAGTGGATTGATATTTTGAATAAAGGATTCTCCTGTTTACTTAACCTGGTAAAGGATATTTTTGTAGTACTTGCTCACGAGCTGAGGACGTATGAGCCTTTGTCTTCGGACCGGTGACATGAGAAGTACATATGTTAAAATTAAGTGAATGTTTTGATCTCCCAAAGGAACGGGGACCAGCAGGTGTCCATCGCGACCGGGTTCTGCGGGGATCACAGTGTATATGTACTCAACGTGGGACTCGAGCCCATGAAGAGATGGAAAAGGTATTTCTATTTGTTATACGTTCTAAGGCATGTTGTGTGGTATGTGTAATAAATGTTACTTTGACCATGAGTCTTGATGTGGTTCAGTTCTGAATTGATTATGTTACTTGGGCCTATGAGTCCAAAGGTGGTCATGTTACCCAGACCTGAGAGTCTGAGGGTTGTTATGTGAGTACAATACTATTAAGGTACCCGGACCATTGAGTCCGAGGTAATCATGTGAGAATGATACGTTATGGATGGATGTGTATGTGAACCCGGACCTTCAAGTCCGAGGTTGTGGTGTAAGGTGTGTTGGTTATGGAAGTGTTTTATTACAAGTAATTCCCGTATTCTAAACCAATGATATGTGGGAAGTGTGAACTTCGGGGACGAAGTTCTTTTAAGGGGGGTAGACTGAAATACCCCAAACCTTGGTATGTTGTTTAAACGTTAAATAATAAATTATTAAGACTAAAAAGAGTCTTAGTAATATTGGTAAACAATTTAAAAGATAAGTAAATACAGTTAAATGCCTTAAAGGCAATAAAGGGCGAAATATGCTCTAAACTTGGGATGGTCTTGATTAAGACTTAATAAACTTACCAAGACCTTACTTATTATTAATGAGCCTATTAAATCAATTACCAAAGAAAACCGAGCTTGAAAACAAGTTAAAACACAAAATGTGCTTAAAGGAGTCATAAAGCACGTTTTTGAAAAATTGTCTTGTAAATGAGTTTTGAATGGCTAAATGTCCATCATTACTCTTTAATTAATATGTGTACTATTGTATCACATTTGGAAGTTTAAATTAAGAAATAAGATTTCGTTCTACGTGTTTGTTATAGTGAATAGTAACTAAAATAAGCTAGTTTGTAACTTATTAACATAAGTAATTTAATTGATCAATAATGACTATAACCCCTTATATTTAATGGGGGCCGGTTTTGCATGGTGAACGTCACCTTGCTGTGATTGAACAAATAGTGAGCAAATAATGAGTAGTGAAAAGCACTATTTGCTTTATGTAAAATATCCCCAAAAGCAAATTCTATCTTCATTTCTCCTTTCCTCCTTCATTTCACACGGCTGCATCCTCTCTTCTATCTTCTTTTCCTTTCCATCGGATATGCTACAGCTCCAGCACCATCTTCAAGCTTTGACCACATGTAACTCCTAGCTCCATGGTCCAAATTCAATTTCGAGACCACCGTTCTTCTAGTTGGAGCAAGCTCTTCAACTTAGTCCTTTCAAATCTTCAAGAGCTCCACTTTGGTGCCAAGAGGAATCTCCATGGAAGGAGCTTGAGTTCATCTTTTTACGTAGTATTGTTCTCCTTTGCTTCAAGGTAAGGAAACTCAAAGAAAAATGGTGTTTCCTCCATGTTTTATGTTAACCAAAGGTAGCTTAAAATTCCTTTGGAAAATGAACGTACGTTGTGTATTGAAACTACCTAAAGAGCCAAGGTAATGACTTAGAAAATGTTCTCAAAAGACTAGTAAAGGACATACGTATGCTGTTTGTATTTGCAGGTGAAAGGCAAATATATTGTGGAAATTCAGTGTTTAAGATTTATGCATTTTAAGAGCCTAAGTGCTATGCAATTTAAATTGTACACTATGTTGTTATGTGGTGTATATTTGGTGAAGTTTTGAGTATAAGAGTGTACGTAAAATCATTTGGGAAGCTATACTTATGATGGGTGTAATAACTTACGCAGCAGGCGATGAAAAATGCGAGTACGTCAAATTCTGTAGGTTGGGTCCGGGACCTAGGTCATGGGTTATGTCCCGGACCATATGTCAAAAAAGCCGTGAGTTTTTCATAGTTTAGGTCCGGGACTTGGGTCTTACAAGGACCCGGACCAACCTTCTTAAATTACCGAGAGTTTGTTGCCTAGAATGGTCCGGGACTTAGGACCTGGGTGAAGTCCCGGACCACCCCATTTTAAAAGCCGAGAGTACACTTAGCATATGGTCCGGGTCTTAGGATGGGGACAAGGTCCCGGACCAATGTAAAACTTGGTTTTAAGGTATGAAAATGATGCCTAATGATGGGGATTGATGGATAATGATGTTATAAGGTTGTATAAGACATGTTAGGTGAGTTGTAATGACAATTTGGAGGGTGAAAAGTTAAGGTAAAATGGAAGAGTAAAACAAGTTTAAAATGCAAAGGTATTTAACTAGCTAACGGAGTTAACTATAGTCATTCGACGTTACACAAACATGTTACCCCAATGTTAATGAAGGTAACTTTAATGTACCAGTTGTTCGAGAATTGTTCGAGGAACCTAAATGGACATGGTAGAGTGGACTCCGGCGACAGGTATGGTTTTCTTGCAACCTGTGTCCTACCGGATTACACCGGCTTGTATGCCAATGTGTTTTTCTGTGTGTTTGCCACCTTGTAAGATAAAACATGAAATGAGTTTATAGTAATTCATTTATGTGGCGAATCTGGCTCCGATACCGTTTAACCTCAAATAAGTGTTAAACCTTAACTAACCAGAACTAGGAACACATGAGAGATCGGTATTCGGTGTTAACGACCCAAACCTTGGGAACGTTCTAACCACGGCTATGCGTGAGTTAGTTGTGTATGGTTATTGTTTGTAGGTGTGTGAACCTCCCTTACATGCTTAACACGGTCGTGATACCGAATGGTGTGTGGATGTGATGGTTCCATAATGGAGCCTTAACTACTTAACTATAAGTATATGTGTACTAATGGGGGGTGAGGAGTCCGGTCATGTTCCGGCCACGCGTGTGATGGACGGGAGTCGATGTCATACCCGGTTCGACTCTCTTGGTGTATGTTAGGTTGTTTACTCATTGGGTTTCCAATCTTCCCTTTAGCTTAGCCAAAGCTATGTTACTGACTCACGTCGGTTTTCTGGGGCATACAATGGTTGTTCGGTGTGCTAGGTTTACTGTACCCACGCACCTTAGTGTTAAGTTATCTGTTCATTTAAAGAAACGGTAGCAAGTTATGGAACGAGCTTATCATGAGTTTGGCAACATTCTCTAGGCTCTAAAGTGAACTAATTATGGTTGGGTTGGTTCCTTAAGAGAACCGTACCCGTTGTATGTGTGTTATGGATGTATTGCAATTCCTTTTGGTGTGAAGTTATATGTGGTAAATGTGGATATGTGGATTATGGTTATGAATTCAGGTTTATAATAAGAAGCGTTTAAGGATAACCCGATTAATGGGTAAATGTCGTCTGTTAAGGAAGTAACTCCATTAAGAGGAGAGCCACTCTAGGGTTAAAGGAAACAATGTTGATTTGTTATGTGTGGATGTGTGGATGTGTTGGATGTTTGTTGAGCCCTATAGCTGGGCGTATGCATGTGTTGTGTGTTTATGGTTTACATGCAGGATTTAAATATAATCAACAGCATGCTAAGACGACAATTAGTTGTGCGTGGCCCGGTAGCATGCGGGCTGCGGGATTACCATACCAGCAAAGGTGCTGAGCCCCTTGGGGGCCACCCTTTTCTCCTTTTTCTATTTCAGGTACAAGGAGCTGGAAGCCGTTCGAGAGTAGGACGGGGTAGATGTTTGTACATTGGTAGCCCTTTAATGGTGTATGTATTATAGGTGTAGTAAGACCGAATTTGTTATCGGCATTGGTTAATGAATACTCGGTACAGTGGGGGATGTATATGTAAATAATTGTTGGGAAATCAGGATTGTATGGTGTAGTTGCTCGGGGATCTAGTCCATCAGACCGATATAATATGTATGTATTAGCCTTGTTGGCCACGTGGGTGGTTAACGGCGTGTAACACCAACGGATTAAGTAATGTGATGGTTTATGTTTCCGCTGCAGATGGTTATAAAGTGCGACGTTGTGGATGGGGTGTTACAGCATATTTGGCCAATGGCCGCACGGTTATTTCTCCAGATTCTCGCTCAACAGGCTTCGTTGACATTTCTCAAATTCCTGGCTCTCCCACTCGATCATTACTGCACAAGTGCAATACCAAAACACTCAGTCCTACAGAGTGTAGAGGCGTAAACACTTGGCAGTAAATCTCTTATGAGATCGGAATGAACATGTCTCCTTTACCATCTTTTCTCATCAACTTCATATCGTTATTTGGCTATACTCTTACAATGGTTGCTTGCTGCGTACCATGTTCTTATTTGTTTCCGTGGCATCCGCTACTACTTTAGCTTCCGCTCATGTGCTCCCGCCATTTATACTATGGCTCGCCATTCGCTTGGCTCAATAGAATATACTACTCTAAACTCTCTACGCTTATTGCACATTGTTACTCTACAATTCTTATTGCACACATACAATGTTTATTACTCATCCGATTACTCTCTCGGTTTCGTTCCATTGCTATCAAAGCCTTTCTACATACTATCTCTGTTCAAATTGCTCCTTGGCAATAAACACATGCTCAAGTATCACTACACCCACGCTCTAGCGGTTTCACATTACATACTTAGGTGGTAGCCTTTCTCTGGAGGATTCACGCAATTGCCGCTCCTTAGGCTCCACAATAACGAGGGGTATCCCCATTGTAAGGTAGTGGTCATTCTCCACTGTTTCTCTTATGCCTTTATGTATAGGTTTGCAACGTTTAGATCACAAGTTGTAGTTAGTTTTCCGGCTTACAAGTCACATTGTTTCGAGCCATGCTCCTTGCAGACTGCTTATGCAAGTTTCTTCTTCTCCGTATACCATTAAATGGTTTGGAGGTATTACTGGGCTCTTTGATATGGTTGTCTTATCACGCTTCCGTACCTGGAAGGCCCTTTAAGTATGCTGATATTATTTCAAGCTCTCTGGCCATTTAGGGTATCCCGTGTTACCTGGGATCCCTTTGGGGTTCTACCGAGTGTTCGCTTTACACTTGTGTTCTCAACACGATGTTTCGTTCAACTGTTGACTCCAGCACCCTTCACGGATTTCTCCTGGGTGTTACTGAGTTGCGCCATTACATCTGGCTTGAACTTATGGGTATGTTCAGTTGTGACTTCGCCTTGTGGCTATGTACTTTAAACTATCCTGTTTAGGGTTGTAACATCTCCCGTTATTGGGTAGACCATTGATACTTTCCTTTACCTTCTTGGTCAGGTCGTTAATCTCTTCAGTGTGTAACGTCTCCCGTTTTTCGCCATATTGCTTACGCTGGTATCCACTCCAGTTACTATGTATTTCCTGAGATGTATCCAATGTCTATACCTAATACCCTGTGCTTCTCGCACTTCTTAACGCTACATCCTTAGGCCTGTAATCTTACTGGGTTCTTTCCCTTGATCATTCGAGGTGTCCAGCTATTGGTTTGAACTTGTCTTATAGTCCGTAGTATGGAGTCGACTACTTCCCGTGTTCCGTACTCTACTTGTATACATACATGGAGTATCTTATTGATACGTTGCCATTTACCCGACTACTCATAATGGTCGGTCAGGCCCGTAAGCTCCTTCGGAGTGCGGTCGTCCCATGTCTCGTTTGTGTACACTTGTAGTGTCGGTCATACACCTAGGTGAAGTATTCTGTTGCCAACTCCTCTTGTATCATTCTACGATATCTCCGTGGTTCTGCTGGTTTGGTTTTAAAAAAATTTGGGGTTTTTGGAAAATTCTGCGTTTTGAAAGAAAAATTTAAGTGTTTAAAATGAAAATCTTCACGGAATTTCAATGTCGGTTACTTCTTACCAGATCTAGCTTCTCACCGACCGGTATGCTCTTCATACAATGGTCAGGTCATTCGGCCTTCTCAAAATTTTGTTTCAGAATTCTTAGGGTTGTCTTGCCATATTGGCTTCTCTCGCCATTTTGGTACTTGCTAAGTACCTGTTGCTTGTCAAAGCTCCTCTTAATAGTCCCATTTTTACTGCACTTGCCGTGGCAATGCGCGGTACAGGCGGTTTTTGGGATAACTCGTACCGATTTCGGTATTGTTCATATTATATTTGGTAGCCTTGCCGGCTCTTCGTTGATCCTTTAGTTGGATCACTACTCCTCAGAGCTATTTCTCATTCATCTTGACATGTCTGTCATCCATTTAGGTGCTTCTCCACTCTCAGAGTTCCTTTATTTACTTAGTTCGGTGTTCTACCTCGTTGCTCGTTCCCATGTCTTTACTGTAGTTACCGAGGTTTAACTCATTTAGGTACTACTTCTGTAGTCCTATCCGGTATGTCCCGTAATGGTGCTCGTAGCTGTCCAAGCTCTGTCAGTTGGGTTTCACAACTTATTGGGTGTGGTAGGGTGGGTGTACCTACTCTTGACTAGACTCTCAGTCAATGGGTATACCGTTGGTTTTATTATTTAACTATGGCGGTCCGTAGACTTGAGTCTCGGTTTTGTTACTTCTCATGAATCCGCCTCGTTGCACGGTTGGTGCTTCCCTTCTTGCGGCTGCTCGGCCAGTCGGGTTCTCGCGACTGCTAGGCATGTCGCCCCATGCTGCCATAGATTCCGGTCTCCTTGGATTAGGATTTCTCGATCTCCCGCCATTAAGTGCGGTTATTGTCGTCCCAGCGGGATCCATCTCCGGGATTTCCAGTTCTCAGGATCTACCGCATGACAGGTTTTGGTTCATTTGGAAATTTAACAACTGCCAGATCAGGTTTTTCCGTCTCTCTGGTGTTCTTTCCCGAGCTTTTAATACGGGGGTTGTGGAGGGTGGGTTTGGTATTGTAGGTATCCAGATCATACTAGAAGTTCCTATCTAGCGCATCTCTCACGCTACCACTCAACCCTTAGCCCTAAGCTTCTAATTCCTAACTTGGTATTTCCTAAGCTCGGTATTTCCAGTCATCAGAGCGATACTTCGCTCTGATACCATTTTTGTAACACCCCAACCGTTAAACTCGTCATTACCTCTTAAACTGTCACAAAATACCCTTACTCACGCAGCGGGACTCTTTTACAATGAAGGGTGATACAATGCTGTTAGCCACCCATATGACTAACCGGGCCTTTCTCACAAACAGTAACGGTCTGATGGACTGGAACAACCGAGTGCACAACACAATACATTACTCAACTCATTACTTTACTATACCGAGTCTACAATATACGGATGCCAGTAACATATTCGGTCTTACACCTCATTCAAAACTTAAGTAATTAAATCTAACTACCCTTGCTATCCACCGACCCCATCCTACTTTCGAACGGTATCGTCTTCTGTGTACCTGAAAAATAAAAATGATGCCCCTAGGGGCTCAACTTTACGCTGCATATGAAATTCGCATACCCCGAGCGCTAACCGGGGTAAGCCGACTACTTTTGTCGAGAGCATGAGATTCATTTTAATTCAATCAACATGCAACATAGCAATACATTACATATGTACACTACACAAGGATTCACATCCAACCATGGAAATCAATCCTTAACTAACATAACAAGGTTGTTAGTTGTGTTAATTTACTCTTAGGCCTTGAGGGTTATACCTCACTATACCTTGGTTCTGTAGACACCAAAAATTCTCACCCTTTTTTATACTGAAACAAAATACAAAAACATGCTTTCAGAAACAAGGCGGTCGTCCCCGTTTTCAACTAAAGGAATTTCTTTTTCCCGACATTTAAATCTCACATCCCTATGGAAAAGGGCACGAGCCTTTTATTGTAATCCATTTTAACCAACTTCATTTTGTATACTTATTTTGTTGCTGTTGTTTTAAAATATTTCACAGTTTTGTTATTACCTAGTATTATTTCATGTACATATGCTATTCTTTTATTTTTTATATCTCGTTACGTTTTTGAATCTTATTCTTAATTGTATTCCATACTTTCAGGTCATTAGATTAATCATCTCATTTTATTGTATATCCTTCCTTTTGGATTCGACGCGTTTTAGAGGTGTTATCCAGTCGAATTTAGAGCTCTTGTATTATTTCTCCCATCGATGTACTGAAATCCGACCCAGCATAACTGGTAAAGTACTTACCATGCATTTCTTTCGGTCCCGAGTTCGATCCCTGGTAAGGAATGAGTGGCGTTTTATCTTTTTTCTCTTGTCCTGGCTCGCAACGGGGCTTTTGTTTCACTAGTTACGACGATATACCAAAAACTGTCATAGCTCAACTGGTAGAGTGTGCGGGAGGAGGATACTGGGGTACCGAGTTCGAAACTCGGTGGAGGAGTTTTTTGTGCTCAACTCTTGTTTTCTTTCTTTCTTTGCCAGTGGTGGACTCGCCCAGCAGCGGCCCAGGCCCCGGTTTGGGTCCAATTTCATTCCTTATTGAGGCCCACAACTTTCTAAAGGAAACCTAAAATAGACATCTGTCTACTCTCTCCATTATAAAAACATTCTCAAAAAACCCTACTGTGCAGGCGATCGGAATCAGACACAAATCCCCAACATTCTCATTTTTGAAAAGAAGAGAAACATCTTGCATTTCCTTCTGTCTTCTTCCTCTCGAACTCGACCGTCTCTTCATCGCCCTCTTTCGCCGGAAAACTCCTCTTCCTTCTTAAACCCATCTTCCGACAACGCGTTATCCCACCGGAATCCAGGTGTAGCCAGTCACTCCACCGTCGACAGCGTAAGTTAGCTTCATCACCCTTGCTCTCAAAATCTCTCCAATGTCAGCAATCTCCGCTTTCGTTCTTCTCATCTCCACGTTACAAACTCATTTTGCCCAAGGGCTCAGCCCGTTGACGGCAAAGGTTTAGGGTTCAGTCGAGAAAATCTTTTTCCGACACGAAACCCGCCTCCATTTTACACGACGCTCTTCTCCTTCTCCATTCTGTAAACCCAGAAACAGGCCTCGAACCATTTGTTTCGCTGGTCCCTGGCTTCAGCGGGTCAAGAACTTAAGTTCCATCTCAAATTCATATCTGTTCTTGTTTTCCCTTCGTTTTTTCAGATTTTTACATACGTTTGATCGCCGGGGATGTAGTTTCGGTAATCGTCCCGACTATAACTTTCATCCACCCTCGGCTTGCGGTTCTCCATTCCCGTATGTCATTTGTAATCTGTTTCGGTAAACTTGGTCTTATTGTCACATTTCGGGTGGTGTTATGACCTGGTATGGGCATCGAAGTCCACGAACAGGTCAGGGGTGTGCTTAATGTCGTTACCCCATGTATACGTATATTTGAGTTGCTCAGTTTTGATATCTCCGTAGCGCCTCAAGACTGGATCATTCCAGTCCCGACTCCATGGTTGTTTTCTCGTTTTGTAAGTTGCAAGCAAAACTGGTTCATCTCTAGTCATAATAGTGTCCGTATCCATACCACGTTTCTGTTTGGATTTGCTATTAATGAGCACACTGGTCCATCTCCAGTCGAGAGTCTCACCCCTATTATTCTTGGTCGACTTGGTGATTTTCCCTGCGAATCTCCTCTATTGTTCTTGGCCTAAGTTTTGAATGAGACTCGAAACCTTCTGACTTTGTATAGCCATTGAGTGTCTGTTTTTCTGATGAAGATTTTAGTCTCACCATCTTGGGTGTTCGACAAAGGGTACAGTTTAATTCCGTGGAATTTGTCCTGTTTTCCTTGCTAACCTGTTGGACTAATGTTGTTTTATCTCTGATGTTATGAGATTTGCAGGAAAGTGTAGATACTCTTCCTTCGGTATTAATTCTGGTTCCTATAATTACTCTTCATATGTTGTGTGGGTGCTCTATATCTTTGTCATATCTTCTGATGGTTACAAGCTGATTGAGTATGTTTTGTTTTAGTTCTGGAAATATATGCTCGGTGTGTAAAGTTTGATAGAAACCCCAGAATTTGCTTTGTTTGTCTGGAAATCGGTGAATTTAAACAATGGTAGCCTCTGACCTGTTACATTATGTGTTGTAGTTTAGTTGTTAGTTCTGTATAAATCCAAATTCATCTTACTGATTGCTGGCAATCCATTAAAGAATAGCGCTCCATCATATCTGTACAGTTGGGTCTAATCATGTTGGAGATAGCGTGTTTCACCTTAGGTTATGTCTCTTGTATAACTGGAAAATCAGTTCAATGGTTTTAGCTAACAAAAAAGAAGGGAATCTCAGTTAGTTCTTGATCTAGCTCCTGTTTGTTCAAGAGAATTCAAAATGGCCACCTAGATACTGTCTGATGCCCTGTTCAAATAGGTTTTCATTTTTGAGAAGATCAACGCATGACCATTTATATATTCTGATATGCTTTGGATCACCCAGTGTCATTTTGCCAAACCACTCTCGGCCCAAATACCCACCCTTGGCCCAAAGCCCATGACCCAAACCCAATCTCGGCCCACCAGCCCAACTCGGCCCATTAACCCAATCCGGCCCAAGTCCATAAATCCGGCCCAAATCCATAAACCCGACCCATTACCCAAGTCCATAAACCAAAGTTGGCCCAAGTCCACACAAGTCAAACCAAGCCCACACAAGTCAAAACAAGCCCAATCCCAAAGTTGGCCCAAGTCCACAAATGTCAAACCTTGACCAAAAACGTTGACCTTGACCAAAAAAAAATCGACCTTGACCAAAACAAAATTAACCTTGACTAAAAACGTTGACCTTGACCAAAAATGTTGACCTTGACCAAAAACGTTGACCTTGACTAAAAACGTTGACCTTGACTAAAAACGTTGACCTTGACTAAAAACGTTGACCTTGACTAAAAACGTTGACCTTGACCAAAAACGTTGACCTTGACCAAAAATGTTGACCTTGACCAAAAACATTGACCTTGACCAAAAATGTTGACCTTGACCAAAACGTTGACCTTGACCCAAAAACGTTGACCTTGACCCAACTTTGACCCAACTCAAAATTCAATCTAGTTCAAGCCTGAACCTCAATCCAAACCGAACCTATTTCATCGAGCTAAATTCAACTCAAACTCAAATACATTTCATTCAATCCACACTCACTTGTAAATTCCTTTCAAAATCTCAAAACCCAAAAAGAATTTCAAAACCATCATTTTATTCAAGTCTCATCAAGTTTTCAAAGAAACCATTTTGTGGAATTTAAAAAGGAAAAACTCTTCTCACATCACAGAAAACTCTTCTCTATTGCAGAAAGTTCTTCTCACATATACAAAAAGTTTTCTCCTAAAAAACATTTCTCAAAATCAGTGTTTCTTCGTCGAGAATTCCGAACAACTTTCAAAGTTTTCTAACTTAGTTTTCAAATCCAAATAAATTGTTTTCGGGGAGCAAGAAATGTCTAACCCCTTCAAAACATTTCCTCCATGGTTAGAACATCACTTGTCTTCCTTCCTGTAGACACCAAAAATTCTCACCCGTTTTTTTTAAAACAAAATTCAAAAATGAACATGCTTTGAAACAAGGCGGTCGTCCCCGTTTTCGACTAAAGGAATTTCTTTTTACCGACATTTAAACCTCACATTCCTATGGAAAAGGAGCACGAGCTTTGGTTGAAATCTGTTTTAACTGACTTCATTTTCGTATACATATTTTGTTGCTTTTTTAAAAACATTCCACGGTTTTGATTTTACCATGTATTATTTTACGTGTTCATATACATATTTTGTTACCATAAAATACTTCATGAGCTTTTGCTGTTCTTTCTTTTTAGCGCTCGTTGGCCCGTTCCTTTATTTAGCCCAAATGAAAACAATGTGAGCCCATAGCCTCAGATTAAACCCTAATGAGACCATCTGCGCTATGCCCCGTATTATAAAAAAGATGGAAAAACCCTACTAGAGGACGGGCAAAAAAAAATCGACAACTGCCTCTGTTTGGAACATTCCCTTCCTGGCAACTTTTGAAATCAAAACCCATACCCACGTTTTTTTACTACTCAGCAGACACAAGCCCCGATCGATACTCTTCCTGCTCATCGTTCTACCTTCTTCCATTTTGAAACGAAGAAACTGAAACATTCAGAACCGGCTTCTCCTTCTTCCTCGAGGAACTACCATTTTTCCCCCTCTCGAAGCTGCATCCCATAAGCCGATACTACCTGTTTCCTTCGTATTTCGATTTCGGTTGCGATTACCGGCAGAGTAAGTTTCATCTTAACTCATTTCGTTCTGCATGTTTCTCCTCTCGTAACTTCTCCTCTTCGATTTTTGCCAAGTGAGCCGAATCGGCAATGGCTCTACTGGATGCGAGGAATGTGGTTCTCCGGAAATTAATTTCCGACGTTAATATCAACTCTCGCACTCTAGACCTCGTTTCCTCTTGTTTCAAAGAAAAAACGTCAAGATTTTCGTCGCCCTTGCTTTATTTTCGTTTTCGACTGCAAATGAATGCCAAGTCTATTATAGATTTTGGATTCATTAAACTCATAAACAAGTCGAATACCCTATTTTCTCTTCTTCTCATCGTTTATGTGAATGCGCTACCGTGGAATACCGGACTCCAAAAATGAGTCTATGGGTTCGAAAATTGCAGAAAACCATGTTGTTTGTTTGTTCTGCTAGGATTTTCTTTCAATTTCTCCTAAGATTCTTGAGAATCGATTCTGGTGAACTCTGGTTTCGCCATCTTTACTCCCTGTCGGCATTGAAAGGATATTAAATCTGGTATGGATGTTTGAAGTCCATGGACAGAGGCGAAAGCGTTTACTATACTTGGCTTTTACGATTAAACCCACCTGTACATACTCGGTTGTGATACTAGTCTGTGAAGGAGAGTAGACTGATCTGTTTTCAGTCTCAGGATCTGTTTATGTTACCCTTAATCCCCCTTGGATACTGGATAAGCCCTCGTTGTTAATTATATTTGTGCCTAAGCTACGGTGAATTCAGAGGGAGCATTTGATTTGTTCATCCTTTCTGGTGGTTCGATTTTAATCCATGGGTGAACCCGCAAAGATTTTGGTTGCTGTCCAGAATTTGTGTTTTGCCTGTCACCCACCTTACCTGCGTATCAAGAACTAATGCTCTGTTTAGTCTCTCTTGGTTTTGAATTGCTTGCAGGAGATTTCTGTACTCCCTCTCGGTACTAAACTCAAACTCTTATTATCTGTTGATTTCACTAGTAAAATATTGTCTGCTTCATACATGTCTCTTGATGTTTATGCATAGTCTTAATGTTCGTCTTGCCTCTGAAATTTGCTCGGTCTGATTGCTTATTTGCTGATGTTTATATCCACGATGGGTAGTGTTAACTCTGAATCTGTTACATCTTCTGTTTCTCTTGGCAATTCGGTTGATAGACTGAGGCATCACAAACAAAAATGATGCGGGGTTGGTTTTGGCTGCTAAGTCCGCATTTCTCACTGCTAGTGTTGATCCACCAAAGAGTTAAAACTTTGCAATATCTGTATGCAGATAATCGGGACATTCTCTGTGTTGTCATGAAAAATGCCTGTTAATCTCGACTGGAAATATGTGTCAAATTTGTACTATTCGACTTTTCCACATAATTTGGTAGGTTCATAAACAACTCAACTTTGACTTTTAAGGAATGTTGAGCAGAAGTGATTTAAAAGGAAATTTGATCCGTTTGTTCTAGGTCTCTGTATGTTTTAGTTTAAGTGATCAATGATTTCCTCTGTATTCAAGTCTCAATTCATTTTGCTTATCGGTATTTTTGATACATAACTTATTCATAGTTTTCTGCTCATTTATGGTTTTCTGCTTTGATCCACGTTCCTGATCTGCGCTCTGTTTGTATCTGTTCTACCCTTTTATTTGTATATGTGTACAGTTTCCGTTTAAATCCTTGTATATATTAATCTATTTACTAAGCCCTAGTTATTATCCTTTAGGACCAAGCCTTAGGATAGAGAGTGACCCCAGAGATTTAGGTGAGCCATGGTCCCACCTAATAAATTGGGTGAACCCTAAACCCAAACCACATCTTATTGTGTTAATAAAAAAAAAGAGAGAAAAGCAATCCAATTCAAAAATTTCAAGCCCGGATCATTTCAAAATCAAAGCCCATCTTTGGCCCACAATTAGGCCCAATCACGAATTGGCCCAATTTCCTTCTGGCCCATTCTTTATCTAGCCCAATCCACATTTGGCCCAATTCTGAAAATAAAATCAAAACCCATTCAATAATCAACCCAGTTCAAGAGCTCATTTCAAAAAAAACCCAAAAGCCAAAATCAAGCCCGAAACTTCATAAGTCAATATGGCCCAAAATCCAAATCAAATTCTTGACCCAGCCCAATGCCCAAACTCGGCCCAAAGCCCGTGGCCCAAACCACTTGGCCCAAAGCCCATGACCCGAAGCCCATGACCCAAATCCAAACCCGGCCCACTAACCCAATCCGGCCCAAGACCCAATTCAAACATGACCCAAATTCTTGACCCAGCCCAATGCCCACACTCGGCCCAAAAAACCCGAAGCCCAATACTACATGATCCAAACCCATGGTCCAAAACCCCCAAAGACTCAAAGTCCACAAGAAAGCCCAAAACCATAAAAGGCCCAAGTCCACAAAGGTCCAAGTCCACAAAATCAAAAATCAAGTTAAGTCCACAAGAATCAAACCTTGTCCCGAAAGTTAACCTTTGACCTGAATGTTGACCTTGACTGAACGTTGACCTTGACCAGAAAACTTTGACCTTGACCTAGCTTTGACCCGGTCTATGCTTTGACCGATCCGAATGTTGACCTTGACCTCGATCCAACTTTGACCCAACCCGACTTTGACCCAACCCGAACCTCAATCCAATTCAAACTCTACCTCAGCTTCAATCCAATTCAAACCTGACTTCATTCCAATCCAATTCAAACCAAATTTAATTCAAACCCAATTCATTCAACCAAATTCAATTCATCTAATCCACACTCAACTTGTAAATTTCATTCAAACTCCAAACTCCAAAAATCTCTCTTCTCAAATTTCAAACAATCATTTTGTTCGAATTTCATCAAGTTTTCAAAAGAAACCATTTTGTGAAATTTCAAAGGAAAAACTCTTCTCACATCACAGAAAACTCTTCTCAAATGCAGAAAGTTCTTCTCACATATACAGAAAGTTTTCTCCTAAAACATTTCTCAAAATCAGTGTTTCTTCATCGAGAATTCCGAACAACTCCAAATATTTTTCAACTTAGCCTTCAAACTCAAAGCTAAACCGTTTTCGGGGAACATGGAACGTCTAACACTTTCAAAACACTTCCCTCCTAGTTAGACATCACTTGTCTCCCTTTCCGAATAAAAATCCGAGGCGGGGCACTGGGGTCATAACCTTCCCTTGTCGCAGTCTGGATCTCTTTAGGCGGGGCATTAGGTTGACAAACCACCCCCAATTGTAGCCTAGATTTTTACAAGGCGGGGTGCTAGGGAAGTAACGACCTTCCTAGTTGCAGCCGGGATTTTAGAATCGTCTAACTCCCTTCCGCTCGATTTCAATGTTTTCGGTTTTTAACGTTTTTAAACCCGGGAGTTAGAGACGTTATTAGGGTTCGACCGAGAATCTCATTCATGGTGTTTCTCTCTGAATCCTATTTTTCGACATAAATTCATTGCCCCATCTTTCGAGCCTCGGCACTTACCATTAATTAAGTGTCGTGTTCGAGGGGGTACATAGGGTAATCCCTCGGGATTATCCGCCCTTTTTACAACAAAAATGATTTTCGATTTTAAAACTTTAAGAGAGACAATTTTGACAATCATTCCTCCAAACAATTCAGTCCACCATCATCTCACTCTAAATTCGAAACATCCCAAAACATCAACCCTTCCAGAATCACAAATCCGAAAAGCCCGAGATCTCTATCCAAACATCAATTGCCTCACACACTCAAATCATTATCTAAACTCCAAATCATTTCAAACTCAAATCATCTCTCGAATCCCGACTTCTTTCAAACTTCTATAGTCTCATAGGCCCGAGCGCCCCACAGACTTTAACATCTCAATCTCTCCATCATTTTATGATTCAAATGTCTCACAGACCCTAGCGTCTCACAGACTCGAGCGTCTCATGGACTTCGACATCTCAGGGTTTCAAACGTCTCACTGACCAGCATCCCAAACCCGAAAACTTCTCGAAACTTCTAAAACTCCAAACCCTTCTAAACCTCAGACTTCCAAAACCCCAAAAATGAACTACGTAAGGTCTGATCTCAACAGGGAGTTGAGTACGTAGGCAACCCACACAGGGTGCGACCCCACATCAATCAAAATGCCATTTTCACTCGGCCATCTCACCTCCGAACAACCCCGTATTGTCTCACAGACCCGAGCGTCTCACAGACTTTGTCATCCCAATGACTTGAATGTCTCACAGACCTGAACATCTCACAGACCCGAGCGTCTCACAGATTCAAGCGTCTCACAGACTTCGACATCTAAAGATTTCAAACGTCTCATAGACCCAAGCGTCTCACAGACTACCCCCTCAAACCTAAAACTTCAAACATCTCCAAAAGACCGTGAACTACGTAAGGTCTGATCTCAACAGGGAGTTGAGTACGTAGGCAACCCACACAGGGTGCGACCCCATTCCAAACAAAAAACCTCTTTCCCCCTCTAAGGTGGCTCTCGTACTTCTCAAAATGCTCAAACCTTCTTCAGCTCCCACAAACTTCAAACCATCAGACTCTAAGTCTTGTCTATTCACTCAAGCTCAGACATTTCCCAAATCTTCATTTTGTACTCATCCAAATTCCTCAATTCCCTCTTCTAGGCACTGGCTTGGCAGAAAAGCTCGCCTCACTCACTCTCTCTCTCTCTTCTCATCCTAATCCTATCCTTGGCTTTTAAATGAATCTCTTTAATAAGGTTTTGAAAGAAGGTAACCCCGACAATTGGAGACCGAGGTTTCCTCGGGCACCAATCCGAAGTCGTGATCGTTGCCACCTCTAAGGGGTGTAACCCAGTGCGAACCCACACAGATTCTCTGGTATGATCAGATAAGTCCTATCCATAGGCAACAAATCATCAGAGTCAATTAACGGTTCTTAGAACCCTCCTTCCCTTTCCTTCCTAGTTCCTTAGGTCAAACTAGGTGGCGACTCTAGTCAACTCCGCCTTATAGAGGCATAAGTCCGCGTGGGGCCCATCGAGAGCGGGTGTAGTGCACACTCGCACTCCCCTTTATGCTTTCTGGGAAAGACGGACGATTTAGTAGGTATTTGAGGGATGCCAGAATAACGGGTTTTCACCCTCCACAGAATGGCATTTTCTAGGATCTAGGCTTCTCAGTTAGACCATATTTAAATAGACCCCCCTCATACCGAAAAATCACCCTCCACACTTCCCAAAATAAAAATCCGAGGCGGGGCACTGGGGTTATAACCTTCCCTTGTCGTAGTCTGGATCTCTTTAGGCGGGGCATTAGGGTGACAAACCTCCCCTAATTGCAGCCTGGATTTTTACAAGGCGGGGTGCTAGGGAAGTAACAACCTTCCTAGTTGCAGCCGGGATTTTAGAATCATCTAACTCCCTTCCGCTCGATTTCAATGTTTTCGGTTTTTAACGTTTTTAAACTCGGGAGTTAGAGACGTTATTAGGGTTTGACCGAGAGTATCCCATTCATGATACTTCTCTCTAAATCCTATTCTTCGACATAAATCCATTGCCCCATCTTTCGAGCCTCGGCACTTACCATTAATTAAGTGTTGTGTTCGAGGGGGTACACAGGGTGATTCCTCGGGATCATCCGCCCATTTCCATATAAAACAAATCACGATTTGAAATAAAAGAGAGACAACTTTGACAATCATTCCTTTAATTTAGCCTCTGATTACTTCACTTCAAAATCAAAATACCCCTCAGCTCTAACCAAAATACCCCTCAGCTCTACAAAATGACCAAAATGCCCCTTTGCTCCTCAAAACCTCTAGCATCCTTTTAAACTCGTGAAAGTCAGAGCAACCTCAAACCTCTCCACTTTCCAACCAATTTCACCGGCCAAAATTTCAAGACCAGCCTATTTCTCCAAACTCTTGGAAATCATCTGTTCTTCATCCACTCAATCCTATCCGTTGGCTTTAATTTGAATCTCTCTAATAAGGTTTTGAAAGAAGGCAATCCCGACAATTGGAGACCGAGGTTTCCTCGGGCACCAATCCGAAGTCGTGGTCGTTGCCACTACTAAGGGGTGTAACCCAGTGCGAACCCACACAGAATCTCTAGTATGATCAGATAAGTCCTATCCATAGGCAACAAATCATCAGAGTCAATTAACGGTTCTTAGAACCCTTCTCCTCCCTTCCTAGTTCCTTAGGTCAAACTAGGTGGCGACTCTAGTCAATTCCGCCCTTAGGACATAAGTCCGCGTGGAGCCCATCGAGAGCGGGTGTAGTGTTCACTAACACTCCCCGTATGCTTTCTGGGAAAGACGGACAATTCGGTAGGTATTTGAGGGATGCCAAGAATAACGGGTTTTCACCCTCCACAGAATGGCAAATTTCTAGGATCTAGGCTTTTAGTCAGACCTTTAGATAGACCCCCCCTCATACCGAAAAATCACCCTCCACAGAATGACGACTCTGCTGGGGAAAACTTGAGTAAGTTTTTCTCAAACTCAAGGAAGACTGAACTCCATTCAAAATTGTCGGGACTTCCCCACCCCTTTCAAAACCTTCAAGAGATTTCTTTTCAAAGCCTTTAGGATTATTCTACTCCACACTTAGAGTGTGTATCTGATGAGGACAGATAGGATTTATTAGATCCTCAACAAACATTGCAACAATTGGGTTAATAATTAGCTCACAATTAGAAAGAGACACTTAGGATTGAATGAAGCTAACTTCCCTTCAGGTTAATAACAACCAATTGGAATTACCGCCTTCAAGACAAAACAGTTAGTAAATAAGGTTGTTTGTTCGTCTCTGCTTTATTTACCGCATTCATATTATTGTTGCTTGTTGCGGGGTGAGACGGTCATTGACCTACACCGTTACTGCCTTTACATTTACAAGTTATGAGTGCATGGGTAGTTTAGGACATGCATTCCTCTGTGTCACCCCTATTTCCATGAGTCACGGCATCCCAATCAGTCCACGATTGATTTCCCATGAGTCGGGTCACTCATTGAGTGGTTAAGCCCGCGAGGCGAGACGGTCACTGGCCTACGCCCTGAAGACTCATGATCCAAAATTATCCTCCATATCTGAGTCCAAACTAGCATATAGTGAACCATGAGCCTTCAGTGTCCAGCTGCCTAATCCGGTGTCTAGGACGGGTTCTATGGGTAGTCACCCCCTTGTATGCCGCCTGTCTGACCACCCTTCTGCCTTACCCCGAAGATTGCATGGGCTCAGTTCTCCATTGTTCCTCTGCACCACGGGTGTCTCTAGAGCCCGATGTCACGCTACACATCCATAGAGGATCCCGTATTTACCGGATACCCATACATGGCACAACGTAGTCAGTGAATAATTTGGACTTTAGACACACCTGACCGTGCAGATGACGAGAGACCCGTTCCCATGCAGTACTTCTCCAAGTTTTCCAAAGTGAGTATGTTGTGATAATCACCGGCCATGGCCCGTGTGGCTTTATGATGGATGTTGGTATAGGCCTGGAAGGTGATTATCCCAATCATTCTCACTCAGCCCCACATACAAAACCAGCCACGATTTAATTTGAGCAGTTCGCATTGTGTGAATTTTTTTTGTCAAACCCATTTGTTTACGTTTTCTAAAAAATGTTCGGAATTCTCATTTGAACAAGGTTGTTTCAATCAACAAGTATTTGGGAACTTGTTGACGGCTTTTAAACCCTTTTCAAGATCAAAGACTGTTTTCAAACCCTTTTCGAAAACCTTTTTCAAGATCAAAGATTGTTTTCAAACCCTTTTTGAAAATTGTCTTCCAAATCTAGCTTTCCGTTTCCAAAAACGAGGGTTGCACTAATATTGCTTAAGATGCTCTACCTTATTCTTGCTCACCACTTTCTTCCCCTTTTCTTTATTTGTCCAATTTTACAGGATTAACCATGTTCAACCGACTAGTGCCAGTGCCCGGGGAAGAAAAGAGACGCAGAAGGGCACAACAGAAACCAAAGGATGAAACGGCATCCGGGAGTCAGAGTCAACTCTCACCTTTTCAGCAAGAACTAGTCAGAGAAAGGGAGTTCGGTCAAGAGCTTTTGAGCCATTGCCTGGAGATGAAGAATACATGTGAGCCACTCTTGACAAGCCTCGCTCGCTTATGTAAGGTCGACATAATCTATGAAGCGTTGTTTGAATCTATAACCTATTGGGATCCAGTTGATCACTTGTACCACTTCTTCCGAGAGGAAATAGTGATATTGCCGGCGGAGTTGGACGCTTTCCTCAAGATAGAGCCTCACCAGAGAATGCCGATGATCCCTACAGAGCGGACTAAGACCCCAAAATTCACTGCAGAGTTCTTAGAGGTAAGCCTAGAGGAGGTCGAGAACTTCGGGAATATGGGATTGAGCTTACCAGAACTGTTGGAACGTTTTAGACGGCCTTACCGCTCGCTTAAGACCAGGAGATGGGTATTGGACCTTTGCATCATGGGTGTGTTTTTGTTCCGACAGAGAGACCTCAGAATGAATCCTCAGGTCATCTACTTACTACATGCATTCGAAGAGGGACTGAGTGTCGGATCAGTAGCGGCCGCCGAAATCGTTCGGGCCTTAGACCATTGGAAGGATATGGGAACCGCAGAGACCTTCTTCGTAGGAAGCCCCTTGCTACTTCAGATTTGGCTTTTTGATCATTTGCACCTATTGCTAATAGCACCTCATTACTCGGTAGTCAATATGGACACTCTTATGATGGCTAGAAAGCGAGAGCGCAAGCCGGAAGACGGTTGGAGAGCTCGGTTCCGTGACACTCATCTGATTTTCAAGCGCTGGGTCATTAAGGATTGGGATGTCCAAGGGGGAGCAGTCCAATCGGCAGGTAACAGCGGACTAGTGCTCATTGGCCTGGGCAAATTCATCACCATTTACCCTCAGAGGGCGATGCGCCAATTCGGACGTGAGCAGACCATCCCGGGAGCCATCGAGTCAGGTTTCAGGAGCCATCAGTTTACTGATAGCGCGATTAGATATGTCATCGAAGCTTATGCCAATGGCTTAAAGTGGGCTGTTTACGCTAATAGGGAAACTTGCTTGGACCTTAGCGACGGATACAAGAATTGGCTTGACATGAGGATCAACCGGCAAGTCCGCTATCCCTACTCACTCATTCATCCGGTGATCGTGCAGAAACCTGGTGAAGCGATACTCGAGAACTTGCAGCCCCCCATGTCAGCCTGCCAGTAGAGGAAGAAGGAGAGGAGAAACCTGAAGAGGAAGCAAGCTCTTGGCTGACCCTCCCCGCCAATCCACTTACGTGTCCTAGATTTTAGACGTGTCACCCCTCTGTTTTTCACTTTAGATGTAATTCCCCATTCCCCCGTTACAAAATTCAGATATGTAGTGACCATTTTGTATGTTTCGTTCACTATTATGTCTTCCCCCTTTAAATTTATATGTCATTCCCTCTCCCCATTATGACACTCGGCAATGTAATGACTATCTATTTTCTTCTGAACTAATGTCATGTTTCCCCTATGAACTCGAATGTAATCCCTTATCTCCCCACTATATTGCAACGACAGTTTAAGTAATGATAGCACGACCTTCGTTTCGGAAATGGAAATCGGCTCGTGCACTTTTCCCTGTTATCATTTTCACAAAAGAATTCAATCGTTTTACGCGGCTTTACACAACACCGGGGACGACCCCTCCCTCCTCTTTCCCTTTCACCTTTTCAAATTTACCTTCATACTGACTTTTTACATATTCTGTATTTCCGGGGTATCACAGTTTAGCAGAAAGTGAAGGGCACTCCTCCAGTCTTCCAACATTACTCGACTGTGGAAAAGAGATTCCCGGGGGAGGCTGGCCAGTGACACCACGACTGAAACCTCGTCAGAAACCATGGACCAAAACCTGGTCAATCCCACCGCCCCAGAAGGTGCCCTGGCAACCACAACTATTGATGCGAGTGTAAGTGCAGTTGTAGGAGCTAGCGGTGGTAGCTCACGTCTTCCTGATCCAAGTATCCTCTACCGTATGCTAGAACAGTCGACAAGAAATGAGAATATGCTGAAGCAGACTGTTGAAAGGCTAGAGGAGCAATTGCGCCAAGAGAGGTCAGCCAAGGGAAAGTATCCATACCTTACTGACCCCGATGAGGATTATATTGAAGACTCCCCACACCCCAACCGATTCTGGAGCAATCAAAACTCTATGTTCAACACCACCATACCACAACCAACCACAGGGAAAGAACGTACCATCATCCACCCAGTGACCACAACGTTTCAAACGGATGACCTACTCTCAGGAGCACCCATGCCACCTCCAATCCTGACCACGGTCCCTACAGTACCAACCACATTCCCCAGACTACCACCGTTCCCACCCGCTGGAGCCACTGTCCAAACGGCCCATCTATATCAAGCCAAACAACCAGAACTCATTCATCCCAACTCACCACACCCTGACCCCATCCAACTCAATCAATACCAGTACACCACCCCCGGACATGCTGTCCGTTTTGAGGAAGCAATTCCCCAGACCCAACTGTTACCCCAACCATCTAACCATTTGATTCATGGTTACAACCAAGCCCCGCCTGCTGAACACCTTCCATTTGACCT
>JAIOTZ010000028.1:0-105526 GCA_023374045.1 Limonium bicolor | reverse complement strand
CCCAGAAAGTGGCAAAGCTAGTAGAGCTCTTCGACCGAGAGATAGTACGACATCATGGAGTACCAAAGACTATTGTGTCTGATAGGGATACTATATTCCTCTCGAGGTATTGAAGATCTACATGGGAAGCGCTTGGTACCGAGCTGAAGCTGAGTACAACGTTCCATCCTCAGACAGATGGTCATAGTGAGCGCACTATACAGACGCTTGAGGATATGCTACGTAGCATGTGCACTGGACTTTCAGACCAGCTGGATTGATAAGTTACATCTACTCGAGTTTAGCTACACAACAGTTACCATGATGCTTCGATCAAGATGTCTCCCTTCCAGCTTTGTACGGTAGACCATGTCGCACGCCATTATGCTGGGATGAGTCGAGTGAGACGGTCATCATAGGACCAGAGTATTTGGAACAAGTTCAAGCAGAGTTCGCTAGATCCGGCTAACATGAAGGTAGCTCAGGATAGGCAGAAGCATACGCCGATGTGCACAGACGTGACCTGGAGTTCGCCGTGGGTGATCAGGTATTTCTCAGAGTATCCCCCATGAAGGTTGTGTTTCGTTTTGGCCAGAAAGGGCAAGTTGAGCCCAAAATATGTGGGTCCTTATGTTGTGATGGAGCGGATATCCCGGTAGCTTACATGCTTATTTACCTGCTGAGCTGGGCAAGGTACATGATGTATTTCATGTGTCCCAGTTGAAGAAATATATGCCTCATCCGTCTCATGTGCTTCACAGCCCGAAAGGCTAATCTTAGAGCCGACCATGCGATCAGCGGAGACTCCAGTACGGATTCTGGACACTAAGACTCGAGACACTCGCCATAAGTCTGTAAGATTGGTGAAGGTTCTCTTGTCCAACCAGGAAGTCGAGAAGGCCCACTTGGGAGCTGGAAGATAAGATGAGGTCGAAGTACCCGTCGTTTGTTACTTCTTAGTATTTGTATGTATAGGGTACGGGCGTACCCCTATTTAAGGGGGGTAGAGCCGTTTCGGTTATGTATGTACGGCATGTACTAAAATACATGTCTATGTTATTGTTATGTATAGACCTTTGAGTCTAAGTGGTGTTATTGTTACCGGGACCTTGAGTCCGATGTTATGAAAAGTATATTTGTATGTTTGTTATGGAAGTGTTGTTTCGGAAGCAATCCCCGTGTTCTAATATTCAAGATGCGTGGGAAGTGTGAACTTTGGGGACAAAGTTATTTTAAGGGGGGTAGATTGAAATACCCCAAACCTTAATATGTTAGTTAATTATATAATTATGATATTTTAAGGCTAATTAAATCCTTAAGAACACTGGTGAAGAAATAAAAACAGAAACCAAAAGAAAATGCGTGTTAAATAATTATAGTAAGTATATGAACTATCTAGTGTCCTAAATGATTCCTAGGACTTATTTAGTCACTAAGGACATGCGGGAGAAGTTCCCGAAGGAAACGAATCCGAATAATGAATTAAAAGCATAAACGAGGCTTTAAGCATGTTTTTCGAGAGAACCGAAAAACGTGGCCTTAAACAGTTGAAACGGACTTGTATAAATTATAGTTGATTTTATAACTATATTATATACTAATTAAAGTCTAGAATAATTTTTAGAATAAAAAAACAATTTCCAGAAACCGAACCCGGACAATTAAAACTGACAGTTCGGGAACTAACGGGTGTTATCTGCTAATGACCAAGTGCCACTCTCTCACATTGTTAAATAAAAATCAGATTTTGTCCCCCCTCTTTTTTGTCTCACGTGAGAGAGCCCCTCCTTCTCTCATTTATATTTTACTTTATCACTAAAATACAAAACAACAACTTACTTTATTCCCTCTCTCACACATCATACTACCTCTCTCTCACATCTCTCTCTCCCCCTTTCTCTCTGCACTCACTATTTTTCCCCCACTTCCCAGCTCTCTCTCTGCTCCTTGTTCTCCCTAATGGTGATTTTGCAAGCCAAGGAACAACCCCAACTTCACCTCCTTGTTACTTCATCATCCTAGCTCCGAATCAAGAAATTTTTACACCAAAAACACTCCTCTCATCTTTGGAATTATTTTGCACCTTTTAAAATCTCAAAACTCCATAGTTTTTTTCCATGGGTGTACCACATTTTGAAGAGAAAACCTTCATTGTTGAGCCAAACCTTTCCTTCTTGTCCTAAGGTAAGAAAGAAATCAAATTTCACTTATTCCTCCATTTTCTTCTTGTTGTCGATTTTTCCCTATCTTGAACACTATGCTTGTTCTCCATTTTAGCTTGTTCAATCTTCTAGAGGTGTTGGAGCTAGCCCTAATTTCAGTGCCAAACACTTCACTTTGAAGTAGAAGGTTATTCCCTCCATTGTGTTTCAAACATTACTAAGTTCTAGGGTTAATGGAATGATGTTCATAAACCCTCCATACTCATGGTAATTATCTTGGCCTGGTCATTAGTGTAGCAATTAATCCCGTTGGATACCGATTGAGGAACAGAAGTCAAGAGAAAGAGTTTTTGAAAAGAAAACCCAAGGTAATAAATTACCTTAAACTAATGTGTGATCTATGAATGTGTTTATGTTTGAGCAATATAAATGTTGAGTGTAGATGCAGGTGTTGCTAATAGTATGAGGAAATTCAGTGTTTAGTTTGATGTTGTTTAAGGGCCTAAGAGCCAAGCTTTGAAGGTTTATGTACATTGTGGTTTTTGTGGTTAAAATGATGGAATTGGTGGTGTAATTAGTGCCTTGGATGAGTTTGTTTGTTTGAGTGTTTTAGTGGGCTAAATAATGTGTGGGAACATGTTATAATTACGGGGAGATCATGTCAAAATTTGGGTAGGAATTTAATGGTTTAAGTGCATTTCTAGGTGGGAACAAACTAGAGAACTACAAGGTATTTTGAGAGGAAGAATTTAGTATAAAGATTGGTTGGAAACTAGATAGTTGGAGATGAGTAGATGGTTGAACCTTAAGGTGGGAATGTTGCATTATTTGTGGACTAGTAAGTGGATGAGAGTGGTGAGGAAACATTTTTGGCATAGTATTTATCATAGGTATGAAACAGCACTTAGAAACCTAAGGAGAAAACATTATAAGTGTTAGAAATTTTGGTAAGAAATGAGTAAGTGTATAAGGAGATAGAAAATGAGTTTTATGGATGTTGTATGAGAGTATAAGTGTGCCAAATGATGTTAGAACACATTAGAAGGTTTGAGGAAAAGTTTGGAGAAGATTTGACAATTTTTGGGCATGTTCTAGTGTCGGCCGACCCAGGGGACCGACCCAAGGTTTGGTTGGTCGGCCTCTGTAAGTCACCCGTAAATGGTTCTGGGATGGTCCGACCCAGGGGACTTGGGTCGGACATGGGTCGGTCAGGCAAAGATCAGGAAACAGAAAGGTCTCGGGGAAGGACCGACCCAGAAGGTTATGGGTCGGTCGGAATAGTGTTGGGTCGGTCAGGTGAGTTGTAAATGACGGAAAAGTTTCAGACATGGTCCGACCTAGAGGACTTGGGTCGGACGTGGGTCGGACGAAGTAGAATTTTCAAATCCAAGAATTGCACGAATGGACCGACCCAGTTGGTGGGTCGGTCGGTGGGTCGGTCAGACCAAAGAAGAAAAAAAACAAACAACTAAATGTGGTTTTATTAGTTAACCCTAGGGGGTATAATGAGGGTAATCAAGGGTAAGTTTAAGCATTTAAACATGTCATACAACATGTAAAATACTTAGTAGTTCGGGAGTTAAACAAGTTAATTAACCGACGTTACTAAATGTGTATAGGGTTCTCCCACGGTGGAACACAATCACAGCAGGGACCAAGGTATGGTTTTCTTGCAGTCTGTTGCCTACCGGTTTACACCGGCTTTTCTATGTGTTTATGACTTCGTAAGATTAAATCATGAAACGAGTTTACAGTCTTTTTTTTAAAGGGATGTGTGCGTACCGATACGGGTAACATCGAATGCGTGCTAACTGTTAATTAACCAAGGCTAGGAAGACGTAAGAGAACGGTATCCGGTAATAGCGTTCCCGACCTAAGGAACGTTCTAACCATGACTATGTATGTTTGGTTGCGGGATGTGTTGCCGAATTATGACTCGCTTCCCTTGTATGTCTAACTGGACTTAAACACTCATTTGTGAGAGAATGTATTAAGTTCCCATTGTGGGACTTCTAACAAGTGCTAACCGGGGAGTGAGGAATCTTGTCGTTCCGGTCACGCGTGTATGTACGGGGGTCGACATCTGCATCAGATTCGGCTCTCTCCTTATGTTAGGGTTGTTCTCCTTCGTGGTTTTCAACCTCCCTCCACTAGCTTAGCGAAACCTTACCTACCTACCTGACTTCCACTCGGGCTAGGGGGAAATTATGTGTTCGGTGTGCTCGGATCCCCATATCCGACTCATCTTTTAAGTTAAGTTACTCCTTCGACTGACAGAACGGAATGTGTTATGTGACAAGCTTAACATGAGGATGAAGTCATTCTCTAGGCTTACTATGTCGACTAACTATGTTGGTTGTTTCTTAATGTGATTTGTTCTCACTACGCATGTGTTGTTATTGTTAAGCAATATTTCTTGCTATATAATGTACATGTTGTATGTTAAAATCAATGCCATGTTATCAAGACAAATAGTTGCGTGTATCCCGGTAGTCAACGGGCTGCACGTTAACCATGCGAGCCAAGGGTTGCGGACCCCCTTTGGGGGCACATATTATTTTTCAGGAGAGTGATCGAGGAAGCTGAGTGGTTATAGCATGGAGCATAAAGGAATACTTTTGTTATTTTGGATGTTGAACCTGAGTAGTGCTTGTACACTCGAGGTCATATATTTGGGTGAATGTAGGATTAGTTTGGTGATTTTTGTACATTAACACTTGGTATATTGTGATTCTTTTGGGTAAGTATTTTTGGAAGGTTGTAATTATGCTCGGGATTTCTGTAATCAGACCGATACATTGTATGTAACAGCCTTGTTAGCCACGTGGGTGGCTAACGGCGTGTAACACCGCCTTTCTGGCTAATGAGTAAGTTATATTTTTCTGCTGCGATAACGAGCTAAGTGTGGAGTTTGTGGTTGGGGTTGTTACACACACGACAGAGATTTGATGATTTCTCTCAACTCACAGAACCAAATCGACTGATTCTTGTTTCTTTGGATTCGAAATTCAATTGTGGTCACAATGGTACCAATTTGGCTAGCTATAATGCAAGTATTATAGATTTCGATTCTGGGTAATTCGAATAGGGTTCATATGGGTTACGAATTGAATTTCACTAAATTCTCTCAATGTAATGTGTTATATGTTAAATTGATAGAGGGGTATGACCGATAATGCAATAAAAAAGGACAATAACAGAGGAATTGAACGGAAAACTCACCGGAGAAGCACCAACGAAGGAATTCGATTTTGGTTTTCCGGAAAAAGTTCGAACTTGGGCTGTTTCGATGAGCTAACTTTGAGGATCTATAAAATACGTTCTAGATCGAATTAGGCTATGTTCTTGGAGTTAATCGAAAGAGGAAACATACCTCTACACATTTATAGTAAGAACTCACTCTAACTCGCAATATACAGAAAGAAATCTAAGCCGAAAGTTACGAGTTTATACCTTGCGTTTTCTGGAAAAATCTATGATTTTATGTGATGACGAATCCGAAACCTTAGACACCTCTCTCTTCCAAACTGTTGAGAAATGGCTTCGGTCATCAACATGAAAGTTGTAGAGGGATTAGAAATCTTCAAAACAAGCTAAAGAACACGAAATTTGGCTGAGAAACGAAGAAGCTTATGGCGAGACAAAGTTTACCTGATTTCAGAAAAATCTGGAATTCTGGGTTACGAATTCGCAAGGAGGCAACTTTGGATCAATTTTCCGGTGGATGTAGGAAGAGTTAGGTTATGTGTGAGCTATGGTTGTAAAGAGAAGATTAAGGAAAAAAGAATAAAGAAGTCGGCACTCAAAAATTCAAAAGAACGAGTGAGATACGGCCGTCACAAGTTAGGGTAAAATACTGGTGAGAATGAGAATACTTAGCCTGTTTTTGTGCTATGTACCGGCGACCCGTGTGGTCTTGACACGTTGCACTTTTCAAAATTTTGGCTCTAAACTTCATTCTATCATAACTTTGGCTAGGATGATCTGTTTTTGACATTCTTTTTATTGAACTTCATGGTTTTCCATAAACTATTTATTGGTAGAGGTTTCATGGGCTCGTTTGACCATTCTCAAAAGTCAACCCTATCAAGGCTTAATAAGCTTTAAGGTTTCTAGGATTTTATATTGATTTTTATGATTCAAATCAATGGTCCAAGTATTTAAAAAATATTAGTAACATATTTAAAGTGTCTAGAAATTTTTCCAAGATTTATTGACATAAAAATCTTGTTATTAAATTCATAATACCATGTAATAAATTAATTTAAATTGTATTATTATTTAGGATTCAATCAAAGAAATCCCCTAAATAATTTTTAAATAATACCATATAATAATTTGATGTTCAATAATATTATTTAGGGTTTTTATAAAGAAATCCCCAAAATTAATTTAAATTAATTTAGGGGTATTTCATTATCCACTAATGTTTACCCTTTAATAATCACTAAGTCCTTATGGTTTAACCTTAACCTTAAAAGCCACTTACTTATTATTTCTTAAGCTTGTTTATGCCCCCAATGACCATTATATGTCATTAATTATGTACTAACAATCTTATAATATCATTACAAACAAGTCCCAACCTTAAAACCCTATTTTTCAACATTTTATGGCTTTTTTTATTGGTCCAGGTTTGTATCCGAGGATGTAAACCCGAACCAATACTTTGCATGAGTTTCTGGACAGTTTTGTGACTGGAGGTCCAGGTTTGTGTACTTGGATGTAAACCCGGACCAAGTCACGGTATTAGTTTCTGGACAGTTTTTGATGTGGTCCAGGTTTATGTACTTGGTTACAAAACCCGGAGCAAGGCTAAACTTGTACAGAATTGCAATTTTTGACTTCCTTTGAACCTCAAATCTTGCCCAATCTTTTCCTAACCTTCCCATAAGTATCCTATCATGTTTTAACATCATTTTAGTACCTTAAAATCCTCTTATTCCATCCACCCATCTCATACCTAATTCCTTGATCATTCACTCAAGTTCTTACAAAAATTCCTAACACTTATGCTTTGTTTCCTACATTCCTAGCATGTAAACTTGCCTAAACTCAACTAACCAAAGTGTTTCTCCATAAGCATTATCACAACTCCTAAAGCTTTATTACTCATTCCCATTTCCTTTACACAAATTTCTTAAACTTCCTCAAGCTTACACTTAGATTCTCACAAGGCATTCTTCTTCCTTTGTTTATCAAAACTTGCACAAGACTTAATCACACTCCCACCCCACCATAACCCTAGAGCATCAAAACTCACTCATCTAAACTCTAATACCTTCAAGACAACTCCTAAGTCCTTTAAACACTCAAGAACACTCTAGTTCACTTTCTTTCACCAATTTAAGCCTTAAGAATTCCTAGTACCTTCTAGGTTATCAAACTTCATTTATACACCTTAAACTCCTTGTTTTCCCACCAAATTTTGACATGGCTTCTTTAGTATATTTCTACATCCAAACACTTGATTTTTACCATTTAACAATCTTGAACACCCAAATTCTTTCCACACATTCTTAACACTCAATTTACACCAAAAACTACACTACATCACAATATAGTGCATAAACTTAAATTGCTTGGCACTTAGGCCCTTAAATGACATAAATCTTAACCACTGAATTTCCACATATATTAGCCCTTGACCTGGAAATACACACAACAAGGCTCCCATTGAAATATAAATGCTCTTGTAATTCACCTTTAATTGTCTCTAACTATCTCATTTCCCATTTGCTCTTTAATCACAAATTCTCAAATATAATCATTGTTTCTCCTAGGTTTTATAGCCTTTTCCTAATGTAAACTCTAAGCTAAGCTTATCATATATCTAATCCCATTCCCTTAAACAATCAAACACCTTAAGGTAAGTAATTTACCTTGTTCTTTTACAAGCTCACAAACTTTCCTCCTTAGGTTTTTCCTTGAACAATCTCGGTCACAAATTTATTTCTCCTTGCCAATGTTCTAATCAATATTCAATAACTCCAATGAGTGCTAAACAATACACTAACCTTAAGGAATCAACCCTAGGTTAAAAATGTGTTTTAAAGTATTAAAATGAATAATTTACCTTGAAGTCTTAAGGTAGGCTTGGATATGAATCAAGAAGGACCTCCTCTAGCCCTTGGAGAATAGAAAACAAGCTATAACAAGGCATACAAATGAAGCCCCATGAGTGTAATTTTCGGTAATGGACAAAAGGTGATGGAAGCCTAGTTTTTCTTACATTTTCCTTACCTTTAGAGAATGGAAAAGCTAATGGACTCCTCAAGCTTGTTTTTTCCTCCTCTAATGGCAGTTTCCCTTGGCACCAAAATGGAGGTTTTGGATATTTGAATAGATGGAAAGCAAGAGCTCGCTCCAACTAAGAGTTATATAGGCTTGGTTTTTGATTTGGAGATAAAATGAGTAATTGGTGGGCTAAGCAAGATGGAGTATGGATGGAGGTGGTACTTATGGTTTTCCAGAGAGGAAGAAGAAGAACAATAAGGTGGAAGAAGAAGAAATGAAGAGGAAGAGGAGAGAGGGAAGCTAAAAGCAAGATTTTTCTTAAAGGTGAATAGTACTCTACTAACTTTTCCTCTCTTCTTTTCCTTAAGTTACTAAACGTCCCCCCCCCTTCCTAAATAAGATATTTATGGTCTTGGTTGACCATTTAATTAAACTTTGTTGACTAAGACTAAACTAGGCACTATTTGGTTACTATTCACAAACTAGTGCACATATTTATGAATTTTTGACTTCCCATTGATTTAGACTTCCTAATGTGATAATAAGTAGTACACAAGTTGATTAAGGAGTAATCATGGGCATTTAGCCACATAAAAACCCCTTTCTAAGATAGTTTTTCAAAATGTGCTTTAAGAGTCCTTAAAGCACAAATTTGTGTTTTAATTTGTTTTTTAGCTTGGTTTTCTTTGGCAATTGATATTTGGGTACTAACCGAAGTTACTCCAAGCTTAGAGCATTTTTTTGCTTAAATTGCTCTTATGGTGTTTCCTCGTGTTTTCTTTGGTTTAAATTGGTTCCTAATGTTTCTAAGGCATTATTTAGCCTTCTTATAAGTTAGTTTATCATCTAAACACCATATCTAGGTCTGGGGTATTTCATTATCGAATACTCTCATGTTCGGGACATTGTTCATGTTAGTCGGATCCTCTCATTGGGGTTCAACTATTTTTCTAAGGGGTTTGGTGATCCCTTACCATTCTTTACTTTTCTCAACGTTCATTGTTTGAACAATTATCGAGTCCTCTAAGTAGAGGTTGCTTATGTACTTCCACTATTAATTGTTTGTGGATTAAATCAATTCGGTTCTCTAACCGTTCCGGGGTTTACTAATTCCCGTACAATTCTTTCACGTTCTAGTGAGTGAGTTCATAGGTTTGCTTTATCGTTTTGTTCGTATTTTTTAGTGTGTTTCCATGTTTTTATTAATTCGCAACTTGACTCATTCTACGAGTCACTACTCAACCAAGACTCAACTATGATTCGCACTACAGTGCTCATTCACACTCAAGCAATTCATCCACAATCACACATTTAATGAATTATACAAACTTTAAATTCAAAATACAAACCAACATCAAGCAATACAAACAAGCACTACAAGGTGCAAACAATCCGATTCGTGCATTTATCTTGTTAAGGTGATCACACAATCAAACAAGCACACAAATCAGAGTAACCAAGGTAGAATACGGGGCATGAGAAAATCATACCTTCCACCGGTGTTTAACTTCACCGTGTGACCTCCCATTCCTTGGTTCACATTCGTTCCACTGATAACGTTCCAAACATTTCTATTAATATAAGGTACTACGGTATGTAAAACTAATACTCCCGTACTTAACCCCGTTATCCCGTTATCCTTAGTTTTACTCAAGTGTTCCTAAGTTTACAACTCCTTCTTTACTCTAGCGCTAACGCCTCACTTATGCATATCTATATATATGTATACCTATGTACATGTATATACATATATGTCTAATCAATTTTAATTTTTTTCTCTGGGTCTGACCGACCCACCGACCGACCCAGTCCCCTGGGTAGGTCAAAGTCAGAAAGCGATTCCAGTCCGACTGACCCACCGACCGACCCAGACCTCTGGGTAGGTCGAAGGCAGAATGCTCATTTTGACTTGGTTTCACCTTCAATCTTCCCCAAATCTTCCCTAACCTTCCACATGCTTCCTAACATGTTTAACCACTTTAAAACATCAATCATGCTTTAGACCCCATTAAATCATTACTAAAAAACTTTACCCAATTGCTTGCTCAATTTCTACAAACTTCAATCCTCATTTTTGCACTTATGCACACTAGTACATTTTGACCATTCCAAATCCTTTATGACCGTTTGCAATAACTATACTCAAGTTCATCATTCATTTCCAAGATTATGCACACTAACTTCTTCCTAGAATTTCTACACACTAAAATACTATTTTGCTACAGATTTTTATCCTACCTTTTCCAAGTCTTCACTCACCCTCTATGGGTGTTTACTTCAACAAAATCAATCCCTACATACACCTAGTTAACCCTCGGTCACTCCTCACTCATGACATCTCTTAAGCACCATGATTCCTACCAAAATTTTGCCATAACTTACCTACAATTCTAACATCTCCCAATTCATCATTTATCACCTAAATTCATCCAAAACTAACCACGCCCATCAAAGGGTCTTACCAGCACATAAGTTCCTCCAATACACATCAATACACAATATAATGCAATATCTTAATTACTTGGCTCAAAGGCCGTTAAATCACAATTCAATCAACAAGTTCACAATTCACTCTAACTTTCACCAAACATAATTTTTTGCTCCAGATTTTGTTTCATCTTTTATTTTTCCGCAACCCAAATTCTAAAACAGTCAATATAGTTATTAAGGTAATTTTGTTATCTTAAATTCTCATAAGTCTCTCTCTCTTGCTCCCTTCCTTCTCCTCTCTTCATTTCGGTCAAATTGGGCAATGGGGCTGGCAAACCCCAACCCAACATCCAAGAACACAAAATGTAACACCTCAACCCGAAATTCCACAACCTGAACGATGATAGCTCCCAACTTCAATTGGAAATGTAGCGGAATAAATACATAAAACGGGTGGTGCTACAATACCGCTAGTCACCCATCTGACTAACAAGGCTAACTCCAATATAACTTACAAACGATACGGTCTAAGCGCTGAATACAAACCGCTTAAAAAACAAAAGTCAAAATAAAGTTCAGTATTGTAAAATGATACCGGTAGTAATAATCCCCTGTCTTAATTTTACCCCACCTACACTCGGTCGGGTAATCTCTTCTTTCTTTATGTACCTGGAAATGGTTAGCCATGAAACGGCTTAGCAAAATAAATTGCCGGTATGAGAGCGTGCAGCCCACAAGCTACTGGGCCACACCAACTACTTTGTCGAATACATGCAGATCATTTTTTCGTAAAGCTGGAAACAAACAGCATAATATAATCATAACAAACATTTATACAAGGATAATAATGTCTCACAGAACAAGACTTCAGAAGGTCAAGTTAGATGTCCTGTAATTGTTTACTAGTAGTCAGATCCTCACAATGGGACTAACATGTATATAAGAGTACCTCACAACAGTGGAGGTATAGTGACCTCGTTAAACTCCATCTTCATAGAGTAAATTGGTCGGGTATGATAACCCATAGACGAGATGGGACTCTCGTACGAGTAGGTGGGTAATAATTCCCTCAGAAGATAACGTAGTTATCTCCTGTACTAAAAGAGGTGGGTATCGTACCCTCGAGAGAATGAAGTCTTCCTTCCAACTTGAAATGTTCTGGTACGGTCCCGGTTAGTGGACATAGAGTGCACGCAAAACTCCCGTCGTGACGTAAATTGAATGGAGACGACCTGAGACAGGTACAACTCCTGTAGCATGCATGGCCAGATACAACTGGGCTCCTCGCTTCTCGTAGAAAAGAATTTATTAGATGTCACTCAAGGACGTTAAGCAAGAACACAGTGTGTATTGTCAGTTATCACGATTAGGATAACGACGTTTGTTATAAAGTGAAGTTAGTGAGAAACTCAAGTACAAGTTCTCTGTATAGTAAAACGCGGGTATTTATCCACTGGTAATGTAGTGTTGTATCCGTGGAACATAAACGTTACAGTTAGTAGCATCACGCACATAAAGTAAACACAACAGTGTACAAGAGTAATACAACATTTTACAACAATTATCTTGGTCGTTATTTCAAACAGATAGAGCACACAAGCCGGTATAATCCGGTAGCAAGCAGGCTGCAAGAATCCCATACCGTTCACCGTAGATTTGCAGTTGAATATATCTTGGTCAACGTCTGGTCAAGTATAGTCCTACAATAGGATTAACTGAGAGTGTTAATTTATGTTACCCTCTTATAATAACTTTATTGGTTCATGAAACGATTTTGTATTCGTTATTTCATGTGAGGTTTATTTCTTTGTACTTAGGTAGTTCCTTTAACCTCTTAACCTTATTAATAATTATGGTATTTATATACTTCCAAATCATGTATTCTTAATTTATAAAACCTATGTGGTGTGGTAATTTCTTTTAATTACTTTATAATTTAATGTATAACTTATTTGTTATTTCCTTTGATTTATTTTAATCCTTTAATGTATATATATATATATATATATATATATATATATGTTCATGTACCATTTGTGTTACATGTTTTATAATTGTCTAAAAGACATAACAACTTCATAATCTCTCCAATATATTTATATGTCACACATCGACATAATATTCTTATAATTTTTGTTATTCTCCTCTTAACCATAAATAATATTTATTTGTTACAATTAAATTCCTTATAGCTATATAACCCATAGTTTTAATTCCACAATCCCTTATATTCATTTCCTTTTTGATTTACTTTGAAAATCTTAACTGTATAAGTTTTATACAGATGTACTATTTATGATACATGATTATACTTGTCTAAATAACATAACCTCTTATAAATTCTCAAATTGTATTTACATGTCACGCATGGACTTATTATTCCCCATATCATTTATTAATTACAAACTAACCCCGATAATATTATTTCTTTTACAAGTAAATTACTTGTACTTGTATATCATATAGTTTTAATTTTATTGTAACACCCCATCCAGCAACAAACACATAACAACATTCTGCAGCGGAAAATATAGTACTTCACATTACTTAACTCGTTGGTGTTACACGCCGTTAACCACCCACGTGGCTAACAAGGCTATTACATAAACATTGTACCGGTCTAATGGACTAGATTCCCGAGCGACTACACATTATTATCTCTTTCCATTAACAACAAAACAAACACATACCTTTCACCTGTACCGAGTATTTACAAACTGATGTCGATAACAACTTCGGTCTTACTACACCTACTGTATATATACAACTTACATGATTACCCATGTACAACGACTACCCCGTCCTACTCTCGAACGGCTTCCAGCTCCTTGAACCTGAAATAGGAAAAGAAGAGAAAGGGTGGCCCCCCAAGGGGCTCAGCACCTTTGCTGGTATGGTAATCCCCAGCCCACATGCTACCGGGCCACGCACAACTAATTGTCGTCTTAGCATGCGATTGATTTGATTTGAATCATGCATGTAACTTAAAACACACACACACCAATCATTCCGCCTCAATGGGCTCAACCAAAAGATAACATATCCACACTTGATAAGTCACTCATGGTATTCATTACCCCTAGAGTGTTTCTCCTCTAATGGAGCTACTTCCTTAATAGACGACAACTACCCATTAATCGGGTTATCCTTAAACGCCTCTTATCACAAACTGGGATTCATATCCATGATCCACATACTCCACATCTTACAACATATAACATGCAACACATAACAACACATAACAACACTTTCACGTTTCAGCGTGCACATAATAACATCGCAATAGAAATTGCATTACATCAACAACACATCACATAACGGGAACGGTTCTCTTAGGAACCGACCCAACATAGTTAATTCACTGGTGAGCCTAGAGAATGATGTCACCCTCATGGTAAGCTCGTTATACAACAACAACAACAACACTCATTACCGTCCTAATAGTCGGACGAGTAACTTAAGTTAAGATGGTTCGGGTTTGGTGGCCCGAACTCACCACACAAACACATATTCCCCCTAAACCGATCATAAGTCAGAATAGCTAAGCTTTGGAATAAGCTAATGGGAGATCATAACCCGTGAGGGAAACAACCATAACAGAGAGAAGGGTAAGGCTAAGAAGGATACCCACTCCCAAACAACGTGCGACCGGCCCAACCGGATTCCTCACCACTGTTAGTACATACTTACTTTTAGATATTAGTTAGAACCCCACTATGGAGTCTATCACGTCTACACACCATACAGTATTACAACTGGGTTAAACATACAAGGGAGATCCCTACATTCACACACACATATCACACAAATAACACACGCATAGTCGTGGTTAGAACGCCCCATGGTTCGGGTCGTTTACTCCGAATACCGAACTCTCATGTGATCCTAGACTCAGTTAACTAAGGTTAACACTTCTGAGGTTAAATGGTATCGGAGTTGAACACGCCACATAAATGAATTACTGTAAACTCATTACATGTTTTATCTTACAACGTGGCAAACATACAGAAAACACATTGGCATACAAGCCGGTGTAATCCGGTAGGACACAGGTTGCAAGAAAACCATACCTGTCACCGGAGTCCACTTTATCATGTCCACTTATGTTCCTCGAGCAAATTCTCGAACAACTGACAACATTACATGTACTTTTATTAACATCGGGGTAACATGATTGTTTAAAGTCTAATGCTTATAACTTTTCCCCGTTAACTTAGTTACATAACTTCACTTTTTAACTTGTTTTACTTTTACATTTTAATACCACCTTTCCCCCACTAAATTGTCATTGTAACTCACTTAACATGTCCTTGACATTCTTATAACATCATTACTTAATAATCACCATTTTTAGGCAACTTTTCCTAACCTTAAACAACAACTTTTGCCAAAACAGTGGCATGTCCGAACTTGTGTCCGGACTTCCCAAGTTCGGACGCAAGTCGAGACTCAAAACTGAAAATAGACGCCTGTCCGAACTTGTGTCCGGACTTCGGAAGTTCGGACATGGGTCGAGAAAATTTCAAAGTAGAAGCAGGTACGTCCGAACTTGTGTCCGGACTTCCCAAGGTCAGACACAAGTCGAGACTCTGAAAACTTTTACGCAGCAGGGCCTCTCCGAACGTCCATGTCCGGACGGATGTTCGGACAAGGCAAAACACTAATTTTCTAAGCCTTTAAATACTTAACCAATTTTCACCAAACTTCTCCTAAAGCCTCATAATGTTTTCTAACATCATTTGGTACACTCACACCCTCATACAACATCCATAAAACTCATTTTCTATCTCCTTAATGACTTACTCATTTCATACCGAAATTCCTAACACTTATGATATTCTCCTTAGGTTTCTAAGTGGTGTTCCATACATATGATAACCACTATGCCAACAATGTTTCCTCACCACTATACATCATCTCCCAAGCATCTTTTCTTTCTAAACAACTCCTTGAACACCTTTACAAGTTATAGCTTCCCATGCAACAAATCACTTCATCCCTTTTTCACCAACAATGCACAAGTCTTAAATACAATCTCACCATGAATCTTGAAATGTCCCAAAGCATTCTTTTGCATCCTAAATCCTCTAGAACATTGCCTAAGCCCTTTTTACATCTTTAAACACCATAATACATGTTTCTTCCACTAGTTGAACACTTAACCATTTTAAACATTCCCTAACTTACCAAACTCATTTTAAACCCTTAGAACTTCTTGTTTACACTGGTAGAAAAAATATCAAAAATGACGGCTTATAAGAGACGGTTCTACACAAAACCGTCTTAAATGTTAATTTTTTGCGCACGCGGTTAAGTTTTAAAGACGGCTAGTATAAACCGTCTTTTAAAACCCATAATAAACGACGGTTTGGGGTTGACCGTCGTTTAAAAGCGTGAATAATCGGCGGTAATAGATCTTAAACGACGGTTTTGTATAAACCGTCTTTTAAAACCCATAATAAACGACGGTTTTGGTCGACCGTCGTCTAAAGGTGTGAAGTGTTCGGCGGTAATAGAACTTAAACGACGGTTCTGCATAAACCGTCTTTTAAAATGCATATTAAACGACGGTTTTCAAGAAACCGTCTTTTAAAACGCCTAAGACTAAATTAACCTAATTAATTTCGCCCACCCTAATTAATTTCCTCAGTCGAACCCCCGCACCGTAGCTCTCTCTCAGTCGAACCTTCACCTCTGTGCTCGTCTTCCGCCATTGTTGCTGGTGCCCTAATTAATTTCACCACCGTCGTTGCCTACTCCTCATCCAGTCGCTGCCCCTTTGTCTCCACTCTAGCTCTGCCGCTGCGCCACCACCGCGCGTCGCCCCCTCTCTTTCTCTGCTCGCTGTCTTCCGCCATTGTTGCTCACTGAACCGGTAATATACTCGTCGCCCCGCTCTCTCTTCTCTCTGCCATTGTTGCTCACTGAACCGCCATTGTTGCTCACTGAACCGATCCGGGCTAAAATTGTCCCTTGTTGATGCGTCTGTCTTCAAATAAAATTGTCCCTCACTGAACCGTGAGTCGTCCAGTGTAACAGAGAGATAGGAAGACAATAAAATTGTCCCTCACTGAACCGTGAGTAGTTCCAGTGTAACAGAGAGATAGGAAGGAAGAATGAGACTGAGAATTTCCATCTGTATTATTCCTACTGTAAAATCAGTAGTTATAGGAATGACATGTACAGTTTGTTTGTCATTGTAACAGATTTACAACTACCTGTAACTAAGTAACAAAATGCAATTAAAGAATGATTACACAATTTGTCACTATTTTATAGGAATATTAATCCTATAACAGAGACTAACTTCTGACAAAACAGAAAACAAGGTGATTAATTTAGTCTTGGTATTAGTTCACCGAACGTTTTAGTGTAGTGAATTAAGTGCTTAGCGTTTATATTCAGCAATTAAGAACATTTAAGTAATTAAAGAAAGTTTTATGGTATATGTGGACATTCTAGGTAATTTTGCTTTTGTATTAATGTAAACAGAATCTGAATGATCATATTGACATGGTTGTTAAAATGTTTGTTAAAATGTTTAAACGGGAAGATAGGAGGTATAGTTCAACAGCTTATTAACCCGAGTTGTTAATGGGTTAATATATTGATGTTTAGGGGAAACAATAAATGGGTTGTCGGGTGATCATATTATTGTAGTTTTATGGTTTTATGAATAGTTGAAGAGTATTAATCCACGTTTTATAAAATATGTCCTTCACTAATTACACTTACTCTACAGTGATAATAATCACCGGGCTGCTGCATCTTCTCTCTGTGCATATATTCTCACCGGGCTGCTGAATAAGGTACATTTAATGTTGCATTATGGAAGATACCGGAAGCTTGTGCGCCCAATTTTGATCCTTAATTGCCTAAGCTACTAGATTATTTGGTTGCAATTGCTAGTGATGCGCTTGATGATTTGAATGGTATCCTATTGAGAGAAGTTGTGGAGGTTCTTAGAACCGGGAAAACAAAGAAAAACAGGGGAGACCATCCGAAATTTTCTTGTGAAATTTTCTATCTTTTGATTTTTACCTGCACTTGATGATTTGTTAATTCTATTCTTTTTTGTTGCTGATTTGCTCCTAATTTACTGTTGATGAATAGTTGAAGAGTATTAATCCACCTTTTATAAAATATGTCCTTCACTAATTACACTTACTCAACCGAATCCATCAAGTGGATGTAAGTATCCTATTTTATTATGAAAGATAAACTTTACATTCAATCTCACTATCAAACATGAAGAAAGTACATACAGAACATACCTCCTACCTCATCTTGATTGGTGCTTATTAATCTACAAGTTGATGATACATGATGGACTACATAGTAATAGGGCTTATGACTTGTTTTGTATACGGTAATGCAGCATTCAGGGACGATTAACCAGTCAAGTACGTGAGCGATCAGATATGTGTTCGTAGCAACCATTGGTAATTTTTTCAGTCCTTTTCAGCTTCAGTTAAGAATACACACAAGCTCTGCAATCTCATTCTCTTATTTTGACCCCTCCTCTACAGTGATAATAATCACCGGGCTGCTGCATCTTCTCTGTGGCATATATTCTCACCGGGCTGCTGAATAAGGTACATTTAATGTTGCATTATGGAAGATACCGGAAGCTCGTGCGCCCAATTTTGATCCTTAATTGCCTAAGCTACTAGATTATTTGGTTGCAATTGCTAGTGATGCGCTTGATGAGTTGAATGGTATCATATTGAGAGAAGTTGTGGAGGTTCTTAGAACCGGGAAAACAAAGAAAAACAGGGGAGACCATGCCGAAATTTTCTTGTGAAATTTTCTATCTTTTGATTTTTACCTGCACTTGATGATTTGTTAATGCTATTCTTATTTGTTGCTGATTTGCTCCTAATTTACTGTTGATGAAGAACTGCTGCTGGAAACTGCTGCTCTTTTTCACTTCTGAAAATTTGACCATTGTACTCCTGCATTTTTAAGGTATGTTACAATAATTTTTACCTTCTTAAAACGCACTACTTCGCCTCTGTTTTTGCTGTTTGCATTATTATGTTTTGACTATCACATTTGCACTACAATTGTAGTTACAATTTTTTGTACTGTTACTTTCTATTTTCTTAAACAAAGTTAATCTGATTGGATTTCTCACAATTGTTCATCACCAAACTATTACGCTTATCATCTGCATCGAATAAGGTACATTTAAATGTTTTCCTTAAGTAATATATGCTTATGCAACATATATAGTTAATTACCCGTCCAGGATATACCCAATAGGGTAAAATCTTTGACAGCCCCAATAAGGGCTGAAAACTGTTCATTCTATACTTGAATACACTCGAATATATATCTTTTTACTATTTAGTATTAATAGGGCATAGCTTGCAAATATAACATTTTATCTTCTCTCCTTTAGTTTCTATCATTTAAAGAATAGCTTGTAAATTTAACATTTTATCTTCCCACCTTCCATTGAACGCCTTATTCCTCTCCACAATGAAGTAGACTTCCTTTTGTTCATCCTCGTCGTGACTGACAAAGATACAAAGTCAACAAACTTAACAGTCCATATCCTCGTCTTCATCACAACAATTCTTTGCCATGATTATTGCTTTATTAATTCTTCAATTTGCCCTTGGGTTTACAGCGGAAATTGGATAACAAGTTTCTTGAGGGAGTTGACAAATTTTGCAATGTTTTGGTCGATAATCTGACTCCTGCCAATAAGGGTTACATATTTTGTCCTTGTATAGACTGCAGAAACTATTTGAGTATCGAGGGATAGAAAAAATAAAGGAACATTTGATTCGTCGTGGTTTTACAAAAGACTATGAAGATATAGTCCGGTGGCATGGTCAGAGGGCGGTAGATGTCATGTGTAATGAACAAGAGGAAGTTGAAGATAATCAAACAATTGTGGTCGATGACCACGACATAGTAGACAATGAACCAGATTACGATGACATTGCTGCAATGCTGGAAGATGTTGAACAAGAGTTTTACAATAGGCCAGACACCTATGAGACTTTGCTGGATTCATCCAAAACACCGCTGTATTCGGGGTGTGATCCTACAGAATTGAGTAAATTGAGCGCAGTCTTGAAACTCTTCAATCTAAAATCGAAATTTGGTTGGAGTGATGTGAGTTTCAGTGCTCTCTTACAGATGATGAAGACCATACTACCAAAGGATAATGTTTTACCAACATCGACTTATGAAGCCAAAAAATTGATGTGTCCAATGGGTATGGGGTACAAAAAGATCCACGCTTGTCCATCTGGTTGCATTTTGTACTGGAAGGATAATGAATTTGCTGATAGATGTCCAGAATGTGGGGAATCACGTTATGCGAGGAAAAACCAAAATGAATGCACTGGTCGTCATAAGGATAAATCCCCTGCTAAAGTGTTGTGGTATTTGCCCATAATACCACGATTGAAGCGTCTATTTGCAGTTGATAAAGATGCGGAGAATCTAAGGTGGCATTCGACTCACCAAAAAAATGATGGAAAGTTGAGACATCCGGCTGATGCGTCCCAGTGGAAAACATTGACATGAAATTTCCTCAGTTTGCTCGCTGAAGAGGGGAAAAGCCCAGAAGACCCAAAAGAGAGCAACAAGCCAACAGAGCAAAGAGCAGGGAAAAGGGAGGCCAAGGCAACGACCGGACGTCCCCGTCCAGGCCCAAATAGGCCGCAAGCGCGACCGGTCGTTTATGACCGGTCATCGAGAGCCACTAGAGCATGGCATAGAAGACGACCGGTCGTCTGTGACCGGTCGCCATAGGAAGCATTTCGATCGGTCATTTATGACCAGTCGCCAGGGGTACGATATATAGCATAGAGGGCGCCCGGTCGTTTGTGACCGGGCACCATATACACCAAATATAGCACGGACACGACTGGTCGCCTGTGACCGGTCCGTAAGAGGGCAAAACAGGTACGGACAGCGACCAAAAGATAGGGAAATTAGGGTAAGATATTTATCAGATATTTTATAGGCTCACCAAGATATTTATGTGCCAACCTGGCACAATGTAACAGGCTAAAAGGCCAGTGAGAAACACTATAAATAGGGGTTCACCCCCTCAATAAAGGACACGCGAACAGTATCCGAGAATTCCCACTATCACATTGCGTTGTTACGAATCCCTCTTTCCCTCTTTCCTCTTTTAGCGCACCCTCTTTCGGTAACAAGGTAACTCGATAGAACTTGAAGAGCTTGATGATAGATTAGGACCCGACTGAGGAATTACGCGAGAGGACTGCTTAGGAACCTAGGGATTTATACCATTTCATTTGGCGCCGTCTGTGGGAAGAGAACAGCTCAGATCTAGCAACCACGAGTCCACCAACAAGAATAATAACTTTGGAAACATACGAAGTCGACACATCTGAGAGCAAAATTGTGTTTTTTGCAGGTTAGGTACGAAGATGGCACCCAGAACAAGGAAAAATCTGCAAACCAACGACGGAAGCACTGGACCCGAGGCAACCCACGACTCCATTTCCAAAAAAGACTTGGAAAACATGCTGGCGGGCCTCACTAGATCAATCGACGAAAAATCGTGGAAGGAAACGAGCTCCTGCAACAGGAATTGATGCAGAGAGACGAGGAATTCCAGCGAAAGTGGGAGGAGATGTCCGAGGCGATAGATCTCCTGAAGGGACGGGATGCGGCCGGAAGCAATGACGGGAAAAGAGGCACCCGAGGGGAGGCCTTAATCACCATCGAAGAAGAAGAAGATGATACCATTGACATGAGCCTGTACCCCTTCTCTGAGAAGATCCGCAGAGCTAAACTCCCGCCTCACTTCGTCGCCCCGGCGGTGGAGAAGTACGATGGCACTGGGGATCCCGCTCAGCACATAAAGAAGTTCATGTTCGCCATGAACACCCAGGGGATTAGCTCCCTCGCCCTGTGCAATTTGTTCCCTGGAACACTTTCCAAGAGGGCCTTGAGCTGGATCTCGTCCAGACCACCCCAGTCGATCTCCAGTTTCAAACAGCTGACCGAGGAATTCCAACAGTACTTTGCGGCCAGTAAGAAGGTGAAAAGAGAAACGATAGAGCTCATGGATGTAAAGCAGGCGAAGGGAGAGACTGTAAAGGAATACAGCGAGCGGTTCCACAAGCAGGTGGCTGAAATCGACGATCGATGAGAAGATACTGATCAAAGCCTTCGGTAATGGCTTGGCCCACCCACGCCTCGCTGGAAAGATAGCCACCAAGGCGCCAAAGTCGCATGGTGAGTTAGCTGAGATGATCCACGACTTCCTCAAGTCGGAAGTTGCGGAGAATAAGGCCAAGGAGCTCCTCAACAGCTTTAGAGCCCCAGCTGTGGGTGAGAAGAAGGCAGGCCAGACAGGTGGGGCGGTTGCGGCCGGAGGATCGCACCAGGGGGGAAGCCGATACAAGCCTTATTCCAAAACCCCGACCCCCCAGGGACAGCAAGCCTCGAGCTCCAGAACTTTCCCGACGGTATCGATAGACCCAGGAAAATATGCCGCCGCCGTAAGAGAAGGGCTTCTACCCCCACCAAGAAAACCCTTCCCGGGAGAGGTGCCGGTGGCCTTCTGTGAGTACCATGGGCACCGCAGCCACAGAACCGTAAACTGTGCGAACCTCGCCAAGGAGCTAAGGATAATTGAGGAGAACAAGAAGAAAGGAAGGGGAGGCCAGCAGAGCAGCACCATGGTAGCCAGTCCTCTCGGCCAAAACCAGAGGGAGAGGTCCACCCCGAATTGGACCATAGCAAGTCCTTCGGGGTAATCACAGGTCTGTAAATTGCCTAGGGTAATTCTCTAGGATAGGGGGCGAAGTCCCCCCTTTTAGAAGGAAAAAAATCACCTCTGTACCCGACTGGGGGCTGTAATTCGTTACTTTTATTAAAGCTTTCTTATATATGATAGTTGCATCCCGATAAAGTTTCACATATCTCGAAATCCACGAATAAAACAATAATAAAAAAAACTAATGAAATCCTCCTTGAGAATGCTTACAGGACTATTCTCAGAAGTAGGGCCCCTGACCCCCAATGAGAGGAAAAGACACGTCCACGAGGTTCACCGGGAACTCCCGGACAAGAAGGATACGAAGCATCAAAAGCTCCCCCCAATCTACTTCACCGAGGACGATGAAGACGGAGTCCTGTACCCGCACAACGATCCACTGGTCATAAGGGCTCAGGTGAATGACCGCATGATGGGAGGAATCCTGGTCGATAGCGGGGCAGGTGCAAACGTCATTTCTGTCGAGGCAGTAAGGAAACTCGAAATACCGGAAGATAAGATCAAGCCTTACTCAGCCGTACTGGGGGTTTTGTAGGAGGAATCTCGGCTAAATCACAGGAGCATCGACTTCACCATACCCTAGGGCAGGGGACGAGAGGCGCACGGAAGAGCTGACGGCCTTCATCCTTCCCGGGCTCTCTGGGTACAACATGTACCTCGGGCGGCCGGGAATAAATGCCTTCAGAGCCATCTGTAGCACCCACCACCTGAAATGAAGTACCTGACCAGGTCAGGGAAGCTCGTCACGGTAAGAGGGAGCCAGAAAGTCGCGCGGGTATGCGAGGTACGGATCATGGAAAACCTACCAGGAAATGAGACTGTCAAAACCGTGGGGTCGAGAAGGAATTCAAGGGAAAGCTCCCCCTCCCCGACGAAACGGCGGAACGGTACGGGGCCCCCGCTGATCTCCCAAAAGAGGTACCTCTTCGAACTGACCCTAACAAATCCTTCAAGATTGGAAATGCCTTTGACAGCGAAGAACAAGTCCATCTAACAAGATTCCTGGAAAAAAGAAGGGCCACGTTCGCCTGGAGCACGGAAGAGATGCCCGGAATAGACCCAGACGTTATCCAGCATGACCTCAACGTAGACCCCGCGCACCCAGCAATCCGCCAAAGAAGAAGGGTGATCGGGGCCGAGAGGGACCAGGCTGCTCGAGAAGAAGTCCAAAAACTCCTGCAGGCGGGCTTTATCAGAGAAGTGTCTTACCCCAAGTGGCTGGCGAACGTAGTCATGGTAAAGAAATCTAATGGGAAATGGAGAATGTGTGGACTTCACCGACCTGAATAAGGCATGTCCCAAAGATTTTTACCCATTGCCATCGATTGACCGACTGGTCGTCTCGTCAGCCCAAAGCTCCGTCCTGAGCTTCCTAGATGCATTCTCCGGGTATAACCAGATAAAGATGAACGAGAAGGACTCCGAGAAAACTTCTTTCGTCACCTCGGCAGGAGTCTTCTGCTATAAGGTGATGCCATTCGGGCTGAAAAACGCCGGCGCGACTTTCCAACGAATGATAGACAAAGTGTTCCGGGAGCAACTCTCGAGAAATGTGGAGGCCTATGTGGATGACATAGTCGTGAGAAGCCCGTCCAAGGAGCAGCACATGAAAGACTTGGAGGAGACATTCACCACGCTCGACAAATTCCAAATCAAGCTAAACCCGGAGAGTGTGTATTCGGAGTCACCAAAGGAAAATTCCTTGGTTTCATCGTTGGCAGCGGGGAATAGAGGTCGATCCAGAAAAGACCCAGGCGATTCTCGACCTCAGCCCCCCCAGGAGCATCAAGGACGTCCAGGCCCTTAACGGGAGACTCACCGCCCTAAGCAGGTTTTGTTCAAAATTGCAAGAAAAGGCAATCCCGTTTTTTAACACGTTGAGAAAGAACAGCAAGTTCCAGTGGAGTCAAGAATGCAAAGAAGCCTTCGAGAAGATCAAAGAAATGCTTCGAGAGTTACCCAAGCTGGGAGTCCCAACGCCCGGTCAAGACCTCTATCTCTACTATCCGCATCGGCCTGGGCGGTGGCAGCAGTCCTAATCATGGAGGACGAAAAGAAGGAGATCCCCGTCTACTACACAGGAAAAATCCTGACTCCCGTAGAAAGACGCTACACCAATATTGAGAAGGTCTTCCTGGCTCTAGTGGTGGCGTCCCGGAAGCTGCGACCGTACTTCCAATCGCACCGAATCCTTGTAAGGACCAACTGGCCGTTGAAGCAAATAACGAACAACCCCAGTGCGTCAGGACGCATGGTAAGTTGGGCAGTTGAACTCACCCAATACGAAATCAACTTTTTACCAAGGACGGCGATCAAAGCTCAGGCCCTAGCAGACTTCATAACGGAAACCAGCTTCGACCAAGAAGAAGGAAAGCCACCCGCCCCATTCATCATCCAGGTAGACGGTGCTCGGTGCAAAACGGGAGCGGGAGCGGGGATTGTAGTCCAGACTCCCGACGGACGGGACATCAATTATGCCTTCCGACTGGAATTCGAAGTAACTAACAACGAGGCTGAGTACGAAGCTCTCATTCAAGGCCTAGAGGTCGCCATCGCCCTAGGTGCGACAGACCTGGAGATATACTCAGACTCCTTGCTGGTCACCCGCCAGCACGACAACATATACGAGGTCAAGGAAGAAAAGCTCTGGAGATACTTGCTAAGGGTTCAAGAGCTAAAGGCCAGCTTCTCGAGATGTGAGCTGAAACACCTTCCTCGGACAAAAAACACCGAAGCGGACGCTGGCGAAGTTAGCAAGCATGGCCGAAAGGATACCAGGTAAGGTGTGGTTGGAGACAAAGACCAACCCGAGCGTAGACGAGGCACGGTCCTGATGGCTGAGCCCCTCGTGCCAGAAGAATCTTGGATGACCCCGATCGTGGAGTACATCCTTGAAGGGAAATTGCCCTCGGAATAAAGAGGCCAGGACCCTGAAGCGACGAGCGGCATCATTCTTTTTCGAAGAGGGACGCCTCTACAAAAGATCGTTCGCCAGGCCCGCCCTCAGTGCGTCACGGACGAAGAGGGAGGTGAACTTATAAAGGAGGTACATGAAGGGGTTTGCGGAAACCACCAGGGAGAAAGAGCCACGACCCACAAAATCATGAGGCTCGGCTACTACTGGCCGAGAATGCAAAACCACTGTAAGGAATACATTCGGAAATGCGTCAGGTGCCAGGAACACGGCAGCAAAATACATAACCCCCCGGCCGTGCAAAAGGCCATACTGTCCCCGATCCCGTTCGCAATGTGGGGATTGGACATCATTGGTCCCTTCCCAGAAGCATCTCCCGGGAGGTTCAGGTTCGTATATGTGGCCATTGATTATTTCACAAAATGGGTGGAGGCAATGCCAACCGTGTCCATCACAGCCAAGAGATCGCAAGAGTTCATATGGAAACACATTGTATGTAGATTCGGGTTGCCAAGGACCATAATAACCGACAATGGGACGCAGTTCAATTGCGACAGTTTCCGGGAGTTTTGTGAACAGTGGAAAATCGAGATAAGATTCGCGTCAGTGGCGCACCCCCAGGCCAACGGGCAGGTCGAGAACGCAAACGGACAGATCATCAAAGCCTTGAAAAGAAAGTTAGGAAGCAAGAAAGGAGGATGGGCCGAACTATTGCACCAAATCTTATGGTCCTACCGAACGACGGAAAAGGGACCGACGGGAGAAACACCTTTCAGATTAACTTACGGCCTGGAGGCAGTCGTTCCAGCTGAAATTATGATCCCGTCGGTTCGTTGCGATCCTATGATGAGCAGCTCAACAACGAAGGGGTAAAAGACCGCCTAGACCTTCTCGAAGAAGAGAGAGCCGTGGCAGCCGCCCGGATGGTAAAAGACAAGAGGAAAGTCGAGAGGTACTTCAACCGCAGGGTCAGGGAACGAAGCTTTGTCCCCGGCGAGCTTGTCCTAAGGGAGGTTAAGCAGCCCAAAAAACTCGACCCCCAGTGGGAAGGTCCTTACATTATCCATCAGAAGGTTGGACGGGCTTCATATCACCTGAAAAATGTCGAGGGATACGAACTGCCCCATTCCTGGCATGCGGAATGTCTCAAGAAATTCTATGTATGAAAATCGATGTAACTCATTGACAACATCAATAAAGAAGTTATTTTTGGAAAAATTCGAACGCAAAAGAAACAGGATGTAATGCCCTGAAAAAAAACACCCGGGCCATGCCCTACAGGATGCAATGCCCTGGAAAAGAAACACCCGGGCCATGCCCTACAGGATGCAATGCCCTGAAAAAGAAACACCCGGGCCATGCCCTACAGGATGCAATGCCCTGGAAAAGAAACACCCGGGCCATGCCCTACAGGATGCAATGCCCTGAAAAATCTTGCTACGAGTTGTCGCACTCAAACAAGAACAAGAACGGAAAACCCATCTCTGGAAACTCTGGGAGCTCTGGTCGCCTGTAATGGGTGAATCATTAGGTGTGGGACGCCACACCGTACCTCGGCTGAATCCCCCCTTGCAAACTCTTTCTCCCTCTCACGAGAAAAAGGAAAGGGGGGGACAACCACGAGTACCATCGCTTGGCTACCAAAAGCAGGGATAGGGAAAGAACACACAGAAGCGCCCGGTCACCAAAGAGCGACCGGGCGAGGACCGAAACGACCGGTCGTCAAGAACGACCAGGTCGCGTCCTTAAGATAAAAACGGAACGACCGGTCGCTCGAGCATGACCGGTCTCATCCGCAAAACAAATCGGCTAAGAAAAAAAATCGGTAATGCGCACAATCAAAAGCGACAGGTCTAAGAAAACGACCCGTCACGAAACAAAATGGCACCAATTAGCAAAACAGCTGGCGAGTAATTCCATTAATCGTTGGAAACATGTACAATATCAAACAAAAGAAAGAGACAAAGAAAGCTAACTAAGCCTAATCTAAAACTTTCTCTGGTCTAAGTCTCTGTACAGTATCAAGATTCTCGGGAGCAGCCCCTTGTACGCTCTCCGAAGACCCAGACCTCCCGGGGACGATCGGAGGCCCACACCACCCTGATGGCGGTACTCCCGGGAGGAAGAAAAGACGCCTGGCCAGGGACAAGGCACGTCTCCCCGGAAGGCGTCCGAACTTCTCAAGCACCTCATAAAAGGAGGTCTTCTGCGCGACCTCTTGGAAAGACAGCTCCCGGTAAAGGCCGTCGTCCATAACCTCACCCTTACCCGTGAAGAACCTCGAAACAACCTGCCGGCACGACTTCACCATCTTCCCACATTGAGAGGTGAAGGATTCCTTCAGGTGAGCAAGCTTCGTGCTCTGCTGCCGCAGGTCCTCTCGCATCTTCCGAGAGTAAGTCTCGAGGCTAGCCACTTGCTGCTCCAAGGTCTGACCGTAAGCCCGGTACCGGTCGCGGTTAGCGTTTGCGGCAATCAACTCCTCCTCGAGGTCATCGATCCGCAGGTTTAATTTCTCCAGTCCCTCAATGGGATTCCCAGACCTCGAGCCTAAGTAAAGAAAGAGAAAGGAGGAAAACCTTCGTCAGAAGAAGAACAAGAAGGAAGATAAGGAACGAACGAGGAGGCGGAAAGTCACCTCTCGCGGCCAACTCGGAGTTTTCTAACCGCAGCCTAGCAGACTCCTCCTCCAACAGCCTTACTTTCTCTTCGGAGGAAAGCAGTTGTTCCTTGCAAGCCGCAAGCTCACCAGACAACTTGCGGAACTCGGCAGATAGCTTCTCTTTCTCTGAGGCCAGGACCTCACTTGATCATGCCACCTCTGCCATCCTCGAGAGACGACATTCGCCTCAGAAGTAGAGCAAAGCTCTTGGGAAAGTTTGGCCCTATCCTCAGCAAGCAACGCCTTCTAGGCGCAAAGACCCTCAACCTCTTGATTGCGGGCAGCTCGGGCCTGTCCCACCAAGTACTCCAAGTCAAAAGACGCGGCTTCCATCTCCAGCGTCCGGACCTGACCCTTGAGGGAAAGGTTTTCTTCAGGCAGCTTCTTCAACTGCTCCTCGTACTCGTCGCACTGCTTGGTGCACGCCCGGCGGGTATCACCCAGCTCCTTCTTCATGGTAGCGGTCTGCTCATGCACCCGCCTGGAAATCTCCTCTTGAACGTGGTCAACAAAGACGCTGTTCGAGGACCGCTCTATCTGCAACTCCTCCTGGGCATTGCGGGCCCGGCTCTCCTCCAAGCGTAGCTTCGAGAGAAGGGATTGCACGTGCACATCCACACCCTGTGCAAAGGCCACCGTCTATACAAGATAGAACAATAAGTAGAAGAAAGTAAAAGAGAAAAAGACGCAGCCCAAAAGTTAAGAAAGGATGGGCCGCTCACTCGGTAGATCCCCTGCCACATATGGTTAAGCGAGGCATCCAGCGGGAAGGAGTGTCGCATAATGGCGTCCGCTCCACCCCCCCCCCCCGATCCTCAACCTCTCTTTGGCCGCGGTCGTGGTCTTCAGAGGGGCAAAGAGGCCATCAGGAGATCCGGACCTGCGGATGGCTTCTATCCACAGCTCGGTGTAGGAGGATGACTCCGTCACGGGCAGCACAGGAAGAGGCTGACCACGGTGGTAGCACCAGCCATCCTTTGCAGACGGGCCGCAGAAAGAATCACGAGCAGGCGGAGGAGGTGAAGACGGTGTGGTGGTCCCGGCACCCTCCCTCGCCTCCGAACGAAGCTTTGAATCCGCAGGCTCCCCCTCAGCCGTACCCGGCACAGGGCCCGCTCTGCCACCGCCGCACCCGGGTACCGATGCCCCGGGCCCCGAGGGGGCGGTCTCCTCCAAAGGCTCCTGTTCCGGAGCAGTATCTGAAGCACCCGACCCGTCAAGATGAACTATGTCGGAGGCCCTCGTCCTTTTGGCCATATGCTTCACCCTACCCTTTGAGGGAAGAGTCTTCTGACAACGCTGAGTAGGAGACAATTGACCTGGCGCCTCGACCGGGCCAGGTTGCCCAGCTCCCTCCCCGACCCTGGCCTTCTCAGCCTCGGGAGCTGCAAAGCACAGAAACATACAAAACCAGGTAAAAAAGGAGAGCTAGACATTGGCGGCAAGTAACAACCAAGGCAACGAAGAAGTAAATAAAAAAAAAGAAAAGAAGAAAAGATAACAGGTAGAACACGAAGGATAAGACCGCACATGCACGCCCTCTCTCGTCCCACGGACTAAGAATAAGATCTGACCCGGGCGTAAGAGGAAGAAATACCCGACGGCCGGAACCTGGACTAGTGTACCAAGTACCTGGTTGGTTTGAAGTATCAGACGACCGCCTCTGGAGTCCGAGGGGAACCCCCTTCCCCATCCTTTGCCGATCTCGGCTTCTTTGCCTGGCGATCAGCTTCGCCCCCAGACCGCTTCCGACCAACAACGACCCTCTTCCTCACGAAGAGCCGACTCCTCCACAGCTTCCAGGGTGGCGTAGTAGTCCACCTTTCCTTCCCCGGTCTTGAAGGACACCAGCTGCCAGCTGTGGAAAGGGCCAACCTTCGCCCCGAGCTGAGGAAAATCTGCGACGAAAGGGGTAGGTAAGTACGGAGCAAGGCAAAAACGATAAAGAAAGTAGAAAGGGGAGAGGAAAACTCTTACCCTCAGAGTGTGCAAGCGAGGCCAGGCGCGGACCGGTGAAAAAGTCCTCAACACTCGGATGAAGGTCGGCCACCGCCTTCAGGGCCCGGGACATGGTAAGCTCCGACTTCGGAACTGTGGGACTATGCAGGGAGCCCCTGATAATTGAGGGGCAATAGGCGACCCCGAGATACCTCCCGGCAGGTGGGAGGATGACAAACCACCGGGCGCTCTAGCGTTGAGCGAGCTTCTTGTACTCAAAGAGTGAATATCCGGACCGACCGGATATGGTCAAGTTGTTGGAGTCGACTCTGCTGGTGAAGAACTGAACGAATTCCGTAGCAGAAAGCGCAACCCCCTTCTCGGCGCAAAGGGCAATGTAAGCATGAAGGTGACACACCGCTTTCGGGTGAAGCTGAGCAAGCGTGCAGCAGCGGCGGATCAGAAACCCCATTACAAACGGGTGGGGAGGAACCGTCATCCCACGCAAAAAGAAGTCGGAGTACACAGCGTACCCACGACCGAAGTCGTCCAGGGGATGCGAATCTTCAGAAGGAAGGAAAATCTGTGTCCTTGTAGGAACATCCACCTTCGCGAGAAGCAAATCGAGAGCCTTCACGTCCAGAATGCTGGGCAGCGGTTCCCGATTATTGGAATAAGCGGACTTAGGTTTTAAGAGAGTCGGGCGGAATTTCCCATCGGATTTAAAGCCCACGATAGCACTTTTGGCGGAAACGCGAGACGATTTGGAGCTCGAAGACGCCATTGAAACAGTGAAAAACAAAGCAGAGAAGGAAAGGCAAAGCGAAGAGAGAGAGAGAAAGCGGAAATAGCGGAGCGAGAAAGAGAGAATTCGAAAGCTTGTGAAGTGCGAAAGTTGGAGGAAAGAGAAAACCGTTGCCCTCCCAACACCTTTTAAAGGAGGTAATACAATTTCCGAAATATTTAAAATATAAAAACAAACAAAAGGGCGCTTTTTGGCAGGAAAATTGCAGAGACTCTGCACATTCTACAGTGACGGCTGGCGTGCGCGAGACGATAAAAATTCTGCAACGGCCACTTTGTACGAACGCAGGCGCGTGTGGAGCACGGGCATGGCGCACGCGCATCGCACGGATCATAGGAAGTCCCATCCTTTTGTCCGAGGGAAAAAGATGGAACTTGTGGGACTGAGAGACAGGAAACGAAGAGGCAAGGCCCAACGAGGAAGCAAAAAGCAAATTTTTTTACCCTCACCCTCCAAACCGGACCGAAAGAGTCAAGTTCTAAGTTCTACTTTCCTCGCAAGACACAAAAAGTAGAACTTGTGGGACTGATGAAGAGGGGAAAATACGCCCAGAAGACCCAAAAAGAGAGCAACAAGCCAACAGAGCAAAGAGCAGGGAAAAGGGAGGCCAAGGCAACGACCGGACGTCCCCGTCCAGGCCCAAATAGGCCGCAAGCGGCGACCGGTCGTTTATGACCGGTCATCGAGAGCCACTAGAGCATGGCATAGAAGACGACCGGTCGTCTGTGACCGGTCGCCATAGGAAGCATTTCGATCGGTCATTTATGACCAGTCGCCAGGGGTACGATATATAGCATAGAGGGCGCCCGGTCGTTTGTGACCGGGCACCATATACACCAAATATAGCACGGACACGACTGGTCGCCTGTGACCGGTCCGTAAGAGGGCAAAACAGGTACGGACAGCGACCAAAAGATAGGGAAATTAGGGTAAGATATTTATCAGATATTTTATAGGCTCACCAAGATATTTATGTGCCAACCTGGTACAATGTAACAGGCTAAAAGGCCAGTGAGAAACACTATAAATAGGGGTTCACCCCCTCAATAAAGGACACGCGAACAGTATCCGAGAATTCCCACTATCACATTGCGTTGTTACGAATCCCTCTTTCCCTCTTTCCTCTTTTAGCGCACCCTCTTTCGGTAACAAGGTAACTTGATAGAACTTGAAGAGCTTGATGATAGATTAGGACCCCGACGGAGAAATTACGCGAGAGGACTGCTTAGGAACCTAGGAATTTATACCATTTCACTCGCGATCCAAGAAACTTGAGACTCGGTCTGTGTACTGATGGGATAACCCTTACGGTACATTGAGTAGCATACACAGCACGTGGCCGGTATTATTGATGATCTACAATCTTCCCCCTTGGTTATGTATGAAACCTAGACACATTTTGTTGTCACTTTTGATATCTGGTCCAAAACAACCAGGCAACAAAATAGATGTTTTTCTACAACCATTGATAGATGACCTACAACTCTTGTGGAATGAAGGGGTGATGGTATATGACTCATTTGGGAAAGAGAATTTTAACTTGCGTGCTATGTTATATTGCACAATCAATGACTTTCCTGCGTATGGTAATCTTTCTGGTTACACAGTCAAAGGTGCATGTGCATGTCCTATTTTTGGTGAGCATACATCAAATATCCGCTTGAAACATAGTGGCAAGAATGTTTACATGGGTCATCGTAAAATGCTTCCAAAGGGCCACAAATATCGCAAGATGTCGATTGAGTTTGACGGAAAGACTGATCACAGTGTGTCTCGTCCTCCTTTACCAGGTTCAGAGGTGTACAAAAAGGTGCAAAATATTGTCAACAACTTTGGTCCTTCGACAAGAAACACCGAGAAAAGTGTATGGAAAAAAAGTCAATCTTTTGGGAACTTGAGTATTGGCAACATTTAGATGTCAGACATTGTGATGCAATGCATGTCGAAAAAAATGTGGGAGAAAGTGTTATGGGAACCCTCTTGAACATACCAGGCAAGACCAAAGATCACATAAAGGGGAGAAAAGATTTGATTGATTTGAAAATAAGGGAAGATCTTTGGCCACAAGAACGTGGGAAACAAGACTTTTTAGCCGTTGCAATTCATGGGATCCTACCTGATGCGGTGAGAAACGCAATCACCAACCTTTGCGTGTTTCTCAAAGCAGTATCTGCTAAAGTTCACGATGTGGATAATCTAGACAATTTGCAAGCTGTTCTTGTTGTCACGATGTGTCAGTTGGAGATGTATTTTCCTCCTTCATTCTTCAACATCATGGTTCATTTATTGGTTCATTTGGTTAGAGAGATTAAAGAGTGTGGACCTGTATATCTTCGTTATATGTATCCTTTTGAAAGGTACATGGGTATATTGAAGAGAAAAATGAAGAATCGTCGTCGTCCTGAAGGAAGTATTATAGAGGGATATATAACAGAGGAAGTTGTTGATTTTTGTACTCACTATTTGGAAGATGTTGAATCCATTGGTCTTCCTAAATCTAGACATGAAGGAAGACTCCAGGGACACGGTACCGTTGGGAGAAAAATGAAGAGAATTGATATTGAAACCCTTAACAAAGCTCACTTAGTTGTGCTGAGTCACCTTGAAATTGTAGAACCGTATTTTGAAATGCACCTGACTCTGCTCAGAGCACAAAATCCAACAATGAGTGACATTAGACTAAAAAAGGAGCAGAATAAAACGTTTGTGAAATGGTTCAAGGATAAAGTTTTTTCGAACCAGTCAACTACAGTGCCTGCATTAGTGAAGACGTTGGCACTTGGTCCTAATCTTGACGTTGTTTCATACGAAGGGTATGACGTAAATGGCTACACTTTTTATACGGAACGGCAAGATCAAAAATCAATGAATCAAAACAGTGGCATCAATGTGGTTGCTTACCAGAGTATGTACAATAATGTCACAGGTATGGGTCAAAATCCAGTGGAGTTGAAACAATCATATTACGGTCGTGTACAAGATATTTGGGTTCTAGATTACACCGCATATGAGACTTGTGTGTTTCGTTGCAACTGGATTGACAACAGAAATGGTTACCGTGAGGAGAAACATGGTATGAAACTAGTTCATCTTAGTGGTGCAACACCCACAGTTGAGCCGTTTGTTGTTGCAACTAAGGCGAAACAGGTATATTACATTTCTGACCAATCTAATCCTAGATGGTCCTTTGTACTTCAAGGAAAAAGAGGAATAGTTGGTGTGGATGGTGTGGTCGATGAGGATGAATACGACATGCAAGATGAAATACCAAGCCTTTCGATTCAATTACCAGAGTTGGACCGTGTTACAAATTTTGTGCGGTCTGACCATGGCGAAGGAATGTGGATTGATTAATGTGAGCTTATATCTTCATTTTTTGATAGTTTATTTTTGTATTTATGTCTACTATTATTGATAGTTTTGTTTTCGTATTTATAATTTCTTACTTTCATTTACTTGGTAATTAACTAAATCTTCTATTTATATTGCATGCAGGAATCAAAATGGACATCGATATGGATGAGCTAGACTTTTATTGTGATGAGCTAGAAAATCTCTCACAGCAGCAAACACAGCAGCAGCCACAGCAGCAGACACAGCAAACACAGCAGCAGCCACAGCAGCAGCTACAGCAGCAGCCACAGCAGCAGCTACAGCAGCAGCCACAGCAGCACACAGCAGCACACAGCAGCAGCAGCACACAGCAGCCACAGCAGCAGCCCCAGACAGAGAAACCGTCAAACAAACGAAGGGGTAGGGGGCCGAGCAGAGGGGTGAGGTTGAAGAAAGAAATTAATCTAGTTTGGGATAAATACTTCAGAGCCTGGGGAGACTGTCAAGCGGAGTTCGCAAGCATGTTAGGAAATCTTGCGAAGTCCCGTTGCTCAATTAATAAATATTGGAAACAAGAGGACGAGCAAGTGAAAGAATCAATGTGGCAGCAAGTACAACAACGGTACAAGATACCAGATGAAGCGCGGGCGACGGTTCTTTCACTCATAGCTGGACGGGCGAGGCAGTTCAGATCTTTCTTGGTGGCAAATTGGATTAGGAAATCGCGTGATGTGCCACCATGGATATTTTATGATGGCATGATCACAGAGGAAGAATGGAAAGAGTTCGAGGAGTTTCACACGACGGAGCAATTCAAGGTATATGCCTTATTAAATTTAAGTTTGAATCTAAATTTTAATAACACCAACTTTAATATGTGTGTATATTGTTTTAATACTTTCATTTAATGATTTGTATTAATAGGAGGTTCAAGAAAAAGCAAGGGCAAACCGAGGAAAAAATAGATTTCAGCAGTATATGGGCCGGAAGGGATACACTGGTAGCATTCCCAAGTGGAAAGATGCCGGTTTGCTCACAAAAAAGAATGATGATGGCATTGAAGTTCCCATCGACACTGTGTATGAAGCCAACCGAGTTCAGCTTTACGTTTTGGGTCACTCAAAAGTAGATAAGGATGGGAAGATAGTACACCCGCGACCAGAGACAGCAGAGTTGGCTGCACAGATTGTAAGTGTTTAACTTGTTCAATAATAACAGTTGTGTTTAACAGTTTATTTTTTACAATTTATAACTTATTGCTTATTTTTTTGGATCATCTTACTAGGCTGAAGCCTCCCAGCGAGGGGAGATAGATATATTTGCTCCACCAAGTCAAAATGATCCGCTGAATCAACTTCTTGGATTAAAGGATCATCCTGGAAGGGTTAGGGGTTTCGGGGGACAAGTGCGTCAGAAATTTGTTTTTGAAAAGTCCACCTCCAAAAGTCTGTCCGAGCATGAGGTGTCTGCACTTGTAGATCGGAGGGTGAATGAGGTTGTTTCAAAGGCTTTGGGAGGACGAAACCAACAAACTGATCAAACCCGACCGACTTCTTCATCTAGTTGTACCGCCCCTTCTGATCCGTATCCGTTTGCTAATCTGAAGGTTAGTATGTCTCTATTAATCTTGTTCGTCATGGTAAATGAATGACTGTAAAAAATACTAGCCTTATTCACATTTAAATTGTAATTTTACTTATTTTAGGAACAAAAAACATGTCGTCTGCAAATCACGCTTGATGGTTATCCTGTTGATGCTGCATACGGTACTGTGCTACAATCAGCATCAACTACATTGATTAATCTCAAGCGTCTTCCCCCATTCTATGCTAGAGTAATCCTGCAGACCATCATTGATGGATTTGAGAATGCTTTTCTTCCCATGGATATTGATGGCAAAGTGACCCTATTTGATGGGAAGGGTGCAATTGTACCATGGCCAGTCGGTTTTATTGTCATCACTGATGAGGTATGTCTAAATCTTTTATGAATTGTTTTCCCTTTAATGTATACATTGTTTTAACTTCTTTGTTCTTTGTATTATATATGATTGGGTAGATCCCTGATCAGACGAGAAGACTGGGAAACCGTGATGAAGAGATCAACCAATCAATGGATGTTGATCGAGACAACACACAGTTGGCTGAGGGCAACCAGAAATCCAAGGGGAAAGAACCTATGCAGACAGAGGTAACTACTGAAGCTCAGCGAAAGAAGTTTGTGTGTCCCCCCTTTGTGACCAAGCATTTCGCGAAGTATGAGAAGATGCTGTATGAACTGATATTGGAAAAGAGTCTGCATATGACTAGCGTGTCAGTGTTGTTACCTGAGTGGCTTTTCCATTACGAAGCGGATCAAAGAACAATAATAAATTTTGAGGACATCAAAGAGATGCTGTGCAGAGATTTGTTGAATATATCTATCATCCAAGCATATTCCCTGTAAGTGTTACTTTTAGTTTCTTACATTCGAAAATAAATTTAAATAAAATAACTTGTAATTTAAGGACTACCTTGTTATGTTTTTGTTTTGCTATTCCACCTTTAATTATTATTATTTTTTGTTGAAGGTATCTGAAAGCTAGATTGCGTCATAAAAAAATTGGAGATTTGGTGACATTCTTATGCCCTGAAACAACATCACTAGATTCTGCAAACAGAGACCCGGCCGGATACAGGAACTATGTGTCGCATGGATTAACGAAGGCTGTTCAAAACAGTAGTAGATACGTGATGATTCCTTTCCATCAGACGTGCGTAATACTATCCCTCTTGCATTTAATTCGTTTTGTTAAGTTTGTGACTTATTGTATTATTATATGATAACTCTTTTCAAAATTACAATCGTAGCAACCATTGGGTACTCCTTCTGTTCTCCACGGCAACATCACAATTACTTGTGCTTGACCCATTACGAATGTATCGTGAGTTGCAAATCGACGACTTGTTCAAAGCGTAAGTGTTAGTTAATGAATGCAACTTATTGTTTGTCTATATAATATGAACCGGAATTAATGATTTAATTTTTGAACTTAACAGTGCTTATATGAAGACGGTTTTTCAACAGTTTGACAACCTTTCAATTGTTCATCTTGAGGTACAGTTATTTATCATTATTGTGTTAGTCGTAATTTGCTATTTTTGACTGTTTGTTTTTGTTTTCTATATACTTGTCAGTGTCCAAGGCAAATGGACTCTAAGAGTTGTGGTTACTATGTAATGCGATACATGTTGGAAATTGTCTTAAACATAGAGAAGCTCACAAAAGATGAAGAGGTATATTATACTTTCCATTACACATATACATTTTATAAATCTGTCTATCATTTTTGTTTAAAACAAATAAATATGTGTCTTTACATACATATTTGTTTATCTTGTTCTCTACAGGTTCGAGAACATTTCAAGAACTCGGGAAAAACTTACTCCGTCAGAGATCTGCAATTAGTTAGAGAGCAGATGTGTTTGTTTATCGTCAAGTGTTTCAAAGGAGGAAAATGATATCATGGATAGCACTGGGAGGTCAAAAAAGAGGTGACTACAAGACTGTCCTGTCATTATGTGTTTTACCCCTGACTTTTTTTGTTTAACTAGTGTAAAAAATATCGATTAAACTGTTGGGCTAGCTGATGCCGTCATTGTGATAGCTTTTTAAATTGCAATGGCAATTTGTGTGTGAAGTATGTCACACATTACATATTTTGGTAAAATATGATTGTTGTACAGAGGGAATGCTGCTATGTTACCCTGCTTTTGTGGATGTAATCATTTGTGATTACAAATGATTACAGAGGAAAGAAAAAAACAGAAATTTTTTTTTTTAAAAAAAAACACTATAAAAGACGGTTCACAAGAAACCGTCGCTTATACTAAAAATTGGCGCCACCGCCTAAAAACCGCCAAAAGTCTATAAACGACGGTTATTGTAAAGAACCGTGTTATATACTACGATTTTAAAAGACGGTTATCATAAAACCGTCTCTTATAACCATGGTTTACGCGCGCTGAAACATGGTTATAAACAACGGTTTTATTATAACCGTCTTTCAAAGTCCCCAAGACGCGCGCCTTAATATCATCTTAAACAACGGTTCCGAACCGTCGTTTAAACAATCTCTGATAAACGACGACGTTATAAGAGACGGTTCAAAACCGTCGTTTTTAGACAGTTTGAACCGCCTTTTTCCCCTCGCGCCGTACCAGTGTTATTACCTAAATTTTGACATGAACTCTCCTAGAGCATTACTAAACCAAGACACATTGTCTTCACCATCAAACAACCAAGAACACTAAAATCTATCAAACACATTCTTATACACAAACTTCACACATTTAGCACTACATCACAATATGTGCATAATTTAAATTGCATGGCACTTAGGCCCTTAAATAACATGGCTCTTAGGCCCTTAAGATGCATAAATCATAAACACTGAATTTCCCACATTGTATTTGCCTTTGACCTGCAAATACACTCAACAATATATATGCCTTATACTAAGCCCTTGAGAGCATTCTTCTAAGTCATTTTCCCTTGGCTCCTTAAATCATTTTCATAAGCAATACAAGCTCATTTCTCCTAAGACTTTAAACCACATTAGGTTAGCACATTTACCTCTTTTCCTCACAAACTTCTTTCTTGTTTCCTTGACTAAATTGGCAAGGCTTTTAGTTGCTTGTCAACTTCTAAACATTATACAAATAATATAATGAGTATACAAGCTTTAAGCTTCATCTCATTGTAAACCCTAGTTACATATATTATCTTAACACATTAAAGTAATTGTTTTACCTTGGAATTGGAAGAGAGCTTGAATAAGTATCAAGAGAGGACTCCTCCTAGCCCTTGGAAGATTCAAATGAAGCTAAAACAAGCAAGGTAAAGACACCATGGTGAGGTGAATTTTCGAACATCATACAAACATGGAGGAAACATTATTTTTCTTTGAGATTCCTTACCTAGAAGCAAGGGAGAACAACAAGGTGTGAAAATATTAGCTCAAGCTCCTTCAATGGTGAATCTCCATGGCACCAAAATTGAGTTCTTGAAGATTTGGAAAGAGGGAAATGAAGAGCTTGATCTAACTAAGACAAAGGTAGTCTTGAAACTGATTTTGGAGCATGGAATCATAAGTTACAAGTGAAAGAAGATGAAGAATGATATGGGGCTGTAGCAAACCGAGAATGGAGCTTGGGAGAGATGAAGAACCGTGTGAAATGAGAAGGAAGAAGAGAATGAGAAGGTAAGTTTGCTTTTGGAAGATATTTATGTTATAAAGTAACTTTCTTCCTTTACTTACTTTTCCTTCCTTTCCTTAATTGATTTCTTTTACATGTTGGTGACTCACCATAACAAAAACCGGCCCCCAATAGTTACGTAGGGGTGTTTTGGTCTTTGTTGACCAATTAACTTACTTATAATAACATATGTTACAAACTAGCTTATAAAAGTTACTATTCATAAAAACAAGGCACATAGGAGTGAAATTTTTTATTTCCCATTGATATAGACTTCCAAATGTGATACTATATAGTACACATGTTAATTAAAGAGTAATGATGGACATTTAGCCATTCAAAACTCATTTACAAGACAATTTTTCAAAAACGTGCTTTAAGACTCCTTAAAGCACTTTTAGTGTTTTAACTTGTTTTCAAGCTTGGTTTTCTTTGGTAACTGATTTAATATGTTCATTAACTTATTTATAAGGTATAGGTATGACCATTAGGTCTTATACAAATTTATCCCAAGCTTAGAGCACATTTTTGCTTTTATTGACTTTAAGGTGTTTTCTTGTGTTTTGTTTGGTTTAACTGTCTACCAAAGTTTCCTATGGACTTAATTAGCCTTATTAAATCATAATTGAATATTATTTAGTCTTGGTAGGCTCTTTGGGTCCTAACCAAGTTCACTCCAAGCTTAAAGCATGTTTTTGCTCAAACTGTATCTTAGTGCTTTATTGCATTTTACTATGGTTTAAATTGATCACTGATGTTTCGAAGGCACTTTTTAGCCTTTACATACCATAGTTTAGTATTTAAACAATATATCAGGGTTTGGGGTATTTCAATCTACCCCCCTTAAAAGAACTTCGTCCTCGAAGTTCACACTTCCCACACATCATTAGATTAGAACACAGGAATCACTTGGAAATAAACTCCATAACCAAACACACTTTAACATCACAACCTCGGACTTAATGGTCCGGGTACACATTCACACATCCATACATAGCATAAAAATTCACAAGATAAACCTCGGACTCAATGGTCCGGGTAATCTAAAAATTTACACAGACATAAAACCTTAGACTCTCTGGTCTTGGGTAACATAACAACATTTAGACACATAGATCTTAAAAACATAACAGCCTTTAGACACATAGGTCTATGTAACACAACACAGATTCATTAGGTCTTGATAGCATACACTTTAGGAAATCAAAAGTCAAAATAAAACATTTATTACACATACCACACAACATGTCATAGCATGTATAACAATCAAAAATATCTTTGATATACACTGTGATCCCGCAGAACCCAGTCGCGATGGACACCTTCCATCCCCGTGCCTTTGGGAGATCAAAACAATCACTGAAATTTGAAATTTTTTCCTTGTGAGGTTATGTAAGAGAACTTTAATTATGTAAAGTATCTATCGACGTTTTACAAATACCAATCCAAAATCCTTTTTGAAAACACATACAACTCCAAGTCCAACTTTACTCTTTGCTTCTTTTCTTAGCGTGGTTATTTGTGACACTTATAGGGAGCTTCAAGAATCATCCAACCCTGATGTGATCAGCATCATGTGTTGAACTATCCTTCCACTCCAATTTGTGTTCGGCTTCCCTTGATCACATGCAAATCAAGTTCCACCTCCCACTTCATTTTCAAGCATCAATTAAATCACTCATTTCCATTTTTCTATCTTTTAAATCATTCTAGTCGTGATTATAACATCTCCAAGGGATAGAACTTCGTCAATCAGTTATTTCCATACAATTTAATGTTGTTACCTAGGGAATCTCATTCCCACTAGGTTCTATGTCGGTTCCTACCCTTTCATGAATCACTATATAGTATATATATATACACACATATATTTTATCAAAATACCACACACAGTTTCACATTTATACACTGTCGGGGTTTTGTTCCCCGGGAGTTTCTCTACTCCCCACACACAACTGTTAACAAATAGACACACTTATCACAATGGTATTCGCATCTTCTGTGTGCAATTACCACAATTAAACCATGAATGAATGCGTATGTTTACGTAACACACACACCAATCATCAAAACAAATTATTTTGTGCTATGCACAACAGAAATCACGTACACTTGTACGGTAATACACACTAAGTGGTTTTGCGCTCTACCCCCCTTAAAAGGGATTACGCCCACGTAATCAATCACTAAACATTGGCTTAAAATGTTCTGCCGTCGTGAAGTGTTTTAACTTTCACGCGGTCTATTACACAATGGATTCTATTAGAGGATCTTAACCATATTGGCGGTTTAGTTCCTAAACCAAGAATTCTCATTGGAGTTTTTTTAAACTCTTAGTTGGTTTCGATTCTGGCCTGTTAGGCTTCTAGGCGTTAATAATTAGCCATTCACTCATGTTCACCATGTACATTCAACACTTGAATCACTGGTTCACTAGTTTCTGCTGCGAAACTCCAATAACTGTAGAGCTTAATTGCCCTATTTGTTATTCTTACTGTATTGTACATCCCCAATTGTCACCTTCATCTTGGTAACAATGGTTTCTCAACCGACGCGTGGTATCTCTTACCGTTAGCGAATTCGGTGATTTATAAACTTTCTATCCACTTCCATAATAATTTACTGTGTATACAGTTATGTATTTCACAATGATTGACTTGTTCCCTTCTGACTGACTGTCGGTTGAGATTGAGCTACTACCTAGTGTGTAGTGCTCTCTCAGCTATTTACAATATTTGGGGTATATTCCATACCGATATTTGGCAGTTAGTGCTACTGTAGTCACTTACTGTTAATCATGTCTCCACATTTGGTTTTGTACAAGTACTCTTTTATTGGTGTGGCCTTGCATTTCCTATGCATCGGCCATTATAACATTATTCCTCCACAATTAACATGTTTCCAATTCCTAGCTATCCCACTCGATCATTACTGCGCAAGTGCAATACCAAAACACTCAGTCATACAGAGTGCAGAGGCGTGAACTCTTGACAGTAAATCCCTTATGCGATTCGCCATGGAATTCACACTGAGTTCCTCATCGCATAGTACCTACCACTGGCTTATTGCCGAGTCTGTTTAACATCGCTTATCCTGCATCTCTACTGAGTTTAACTCCTAACTGGTCTTATCTGCCACATTATTACTCAATAACATTGATACAACGGTCGCCAGCTACGAATCGTGCTCTTACTCATTGCATAACAATAACTTACATGGTATTTACTGTCACATTAACTTCCACACCTATACTTATATTATTCACATTATGGTTCACCATCCATTTGGATGACTACTGAATACTCCTTGAGCGTTGATCACTCGAGTTACAAACCGGCATTATTCAGCTCGGTGTTTCACTTTATACACACATACTACTAAGCTAACTGCTCTCTTTCAATAATAACATCGTCCATCCTTAACATATTTCTTGGCTTGATACACATAACTACCGCTCCTGCGGTCTCACAATATCGAGAGGTATCCCCACTCTTAATGCAGTGGTTCGTTCTCCACTCCATTCACTTATATAACATAAACTTTTGCAATCAATCTAATTTACATAACACATTTTATTTGTGGCTTATAAGCCTTATTTGCCTTGAGCTGCGCTCATTGTAGGCTGTCCACACACATGTACTTCTCTGTACAACATTACATGGTTTGGATGTTATATTGAGCTCCATGACAAGGTCGTTGCATTCCGTTTCCTTTCATGGGATGCCCCTTAGGTTTGTCAGTCCATCTCCTGACAACTTATGTCTAAACTGGGTGTGTAACACCCCAACCCGAAATCCAATAACCTGAACGGCGATCACTCCCAAATAAAATACAACTACAGCGGAAATAAATACAACAATCGGGTGGTATTACAATGCCGTTGGCCACCCTTGTGACCAACAAGGCTAAATCCAAATACAATCTCCAAAAGTTAAGGTCTGAATTCGAATACAATCCGAGATACTAGGAATCAACCTCTAATGTAAAATACTTAAGTAAAAACAAGTAACTATAAGAAGACTCCCATAGCTTGAATCTACCCCACCTACACTCGGTGTGGTAACCTTCTCAACTTCAGGTACCTGAAAAATGGGGGTGCCCCCAAAGGGGCTCAGCAAACAATGCTGGTATGGAAAACGTGCAGCCCATCGTCTACCGGGCCACACCAACTACTTTGTCGAACACATGCAGTTCATTTTTATAAAGCTGTAAACAAGCATAGTCTGATAATAACAAGTATCCATACAAGGACAATAATGTCACATAGAACAAGACTTCAGAAGGTCAAGTTAGCTGAGCTGAATCATTTGATAGATGTCGGGTCCACACAGTGGGACTGACAGATGTATAAAAGTATATCAATATAGTGGAGGTATAGTGACCCCGTTATAGAGAAAGGTTGGGAAGTTAGTCCCCAGGAGATAACGTAGTTAAACCCAGTACTGAGAGCTGATGGGAAATAGAACCCACGAGAGGAATGAAGTCTTCCTCTCCACTGAACTGATGGGCATTAGAATCCCCCGAGAGGAATAAAGTCTTCCTCTCCACTGAAATGTTCCGTCGCGACGTATAACTGAATAGGAGACGACCTGAGACAGGTACAACTCCTGTAGCATGCATGGCCAGATCCAACTGGGCTCCTCGTACTCGTAGTATAGTATTGTTAAGTGTCATATAAAGACGTTAAACAAGAACACAATGTGTATTGTCAATTACCACATTTAGGGTAATGACGTTTGTTATAAAGTGAAGTTAGTGAGAGACTCGAGTACAAGTCCTCGGTATACTGAAACGCAGGTATTTAATCCACTGGTATAGTAGTGTTTGTATGCGTGGGACATACACGTTGTAGTCAGCATCATTCACGCGCATAAAATAATACAACAGTGCACAAGAGTAAACAACATTTTACATTAATTATCTTGGTCGTTATTTCAAACAACAGATAGCACACAAGCCGGTGTAATCCGGTAGAAAACAGGTTGCAAGAATCCCATACCGTTCACCGTAGACTGTACTTGTTTAATTCCCGGTCAACGTCTGGTCAAACAAAGTCCTAGAATAGGATTAACTGAGAGGGTTAATTTATGTTACCCTTATATAATGATCCTATTGAATCTTTTAACAAATCTCGTATTTGTTATTTCATGTGAGGTTTATTTCTTTTATTACCTCATGATTTTATGTATAACTTATTTGTTATTCCTTTTGATTTATTTATAAATCCTTTAATGTACATATATGTATTTATTTATTCATGTACTATATTTGTTATTTATTTTATTTTTTTGTCTAGCTGACATAACAACTTATAATTCCTTAACTATATTTATATGTCATATATGGACATAAAGTTCTTATAGTTTTCATTATTCCTCCTTTAACCCAAAAGTAATAATCATTGGTTATCTTTAAATTCCTTATAACTATATAAGTTATAGTTTAAACCTCATAACTCCTTTAATCAAGATTCTTTCTTTCTAATTCCTCCAAATATCCATGTAGAACCTATATTTATTTTAATCTAATTTCTTACCCTTATATTTCGGTTATTTACAAAACAACCACATTAATTCATAAACTTTATATTTAAATTCTAATATTATCATAGCATAGAGTTTTAACTTCTTATTTAGCTAAATTACAAGGTCACACTAATATTTGGTATTTAGCTTTTAAATATTATAACTTTCAAAAATTACAACTTAGCCCCTTAAATTCTCGGCCTTAATAATTTATTTCTTATAATTACAATCTAACCACAAAATCTTAACCTTTACATAATGTCATGTAAACTATATTTTTAATTTTAATTCTCCATAAATGCCGAATATGTATATAAATTCTTAAATTACCAAACTAACCCCAAGGTAATTCGGCTTTGTCATTTATTCTTCCTTAATTACATTTTCATCCCAAAACTTTATAATAGTTTCTTAATAACTTATAAACTATAGTCTAAATATTTAATTCCTCAAAATTTCGAGAGTGAACCTAATAATTCTCTTAATTATGAATTTGCCCACTAATAAGTTCCAAACTTTCATAACAATTTTTATAAATTACATAATAGCCCAAAACTTTATAAAGTGTTACTTTAACACTTGTTTAAATTATCTAAAATTCATAAACTTAATTCCTAACCTTATATTATATCATATATATTCCAAGAACACCCTTAACTCTCGGTTTTTGTAATAAACACACTAAACTTTGTAAAAATTACATTTAAGCCACATAACTTAATTAATTAACCATTTAAGCTCTAATAAAATATTTTTAACTCACCAAACTTTATAGTATAAGTTTATATACATAAGTAGCTCCTTAAAATCTATTTAACACTTAGAGCATTCAGCCATAATTTATTAAGGACCATATAGTATATAAAAGTGGATTTATATGTCAAAATAACTATACATAAATTCATATGAGTCATATAACTTATGTAAAAATTATTGTAATGTCTTATATTGATTCTTAGCTTAAAAATAAGCATTTTTGCCCTTGACATTTCGGCCTTAATTTATTTGTAACTTAAATAAATTTTGTGACACAAAAATGTGTCTTAAGGTAAATATTTTCTATATATGTTATAGATTATATTTTTGGCATATAAAACCATATAGTTTCGGTTTTAATTAACCTAGGAGATGTACATAATTTTTGTATAATTTTTAGAAGCTTAACAAAGCTTATAACATAAAGATTTACTTAGTAAACTTACTTCTTAACAAAGGTGGTTTAGTGCTTGAACTCTTCTTTGAATCTCCAAGCTTTCTCCAAGGTAATATTGATGCTCCACTTCGGTTATATGCAAGTGGTGAAGGTGTTTAGGAGTTAGATCTTCAATAAAGATCTTAAGTAGATTTGTAAGTAGTTTTACAAGAATTTACCTTAGACTTTTTCTCCTTATAAATTCGGCACTCCTAAGGTAGATGAGACAAAGTTTCCTTCATAAAATGAAGAAGAAAGAAACCTTAGAAGAAGTAGAACTTGGTTACACATAAAATGTGCTTTAAGGATTTTCAAGCATTAAAACTACCTTAAGATAACCATGAAATGCTCCTTGGATTAATGTTGGTTTGGACAACCTCCTTGGAGAACTAATTGATGCCGAATGCTTATTGATGTGCTTGGAAGAGTTTTGCTTCAAGGCTTGACAAGAGATGCTAGGAAATTACCTTAAAGATGAAGATAGAAGTTAAAACTCCATTAATGGACTTAAGAGTTTCAAAGGAAGAAGATGAAGCAAGAAGAGAGAGGAGGGAGCCTTACCAATTCGTTGATGAAGAGTGCAAGGAGGGAAATGAGACTAAACTCACGTATAAGGTAAGAGAATGCAATTTGGAATTGATTTTTGTTTTGTCAATTTTTAATGTCAAATGACTATTCTTTTCTTTAGTTTATTCCATGGGTTATTGGCTCAATAAATGCCCATGTTATCTGCATAATTTCGGACATGTGGGGTGACAAGGCAAGGTGGAGAAAATAATGGGAGCTAGAAGACAAGGTAAGTTAGGAAAGGTATATTCTTTTGATTTTTCTATGTTTTGTGCTTGTCTTCTTCTCCTCTTGTAGATGAACGAATTCAAGGGGTCAAATGAGGTGTCTCAATCGACATTGAAGAGCCAAGGAAGAGCAAAGGAAGGTCACATGGAGAAAAAGAAATCAAAAGGTGGAATCTAGATCTACTTTTTACCTTTTTGCATTTTGTTTTCTTCCTAGCTCACATGGCCTTATTCCAATGCATAATTTCGACAGCTTGGTGGTCAAAAGAGACCTAAATACTTTTACATTAAGTAATATAACACATGGGAAGGTGAGTCACCATGTTCTATGCCTTTTATAAACTTTAAATGCAAATTTTATACTAGTTTTTGGGCATAACTTCGGCCCCTATAGAGAGCCTTGTTGACTAGTCTCTCCAACTGATTTAGAAGGTCATTTTAACCCTATTTAATATTACCAATTCGTGGCATGTCAAAAACTACAAGGCAATTGCGTAAAACGCGTTTTTGTGACACCCGAAGGTGTGTTTTTGTGCTCTAAGGAAATTTTGGGAAACAAATTGTTTTTATGAGTTCCAAGTGTTTGTAAACACTTATTATAGTAAATAAACATATACTAAGATATTAAATTGGGTTATATTGGGTTATATCAACCCGTGACATAATTTACGGGCCATCGGGACACACCTGGGCAAAAAGGAGCGCTAAGAAATACTCCTGAGGTTTTTGTTGAATTTTGAGAAACCACTTCGTGGGTTCTATTTATAATGATTGATAATGATGTTAGGAACTCTAAGAATTAATTTTATAGGAGTTCGTGCCACCTCGGCACTCCTCCGGACTTTTCGCGCTTTAAGGAGCGGGCGTGAGCACACCCGAGCATTTTGCGTATTTGACTGAATATAGCCTAGGGAATATGTTTATATATTCATATAATGAGTGTATGACCATTTGGTTTAAGTTTTAGAAGGTTATACAAGGTCATGCTTGATCACATGTTTCTAAGGCGTTTTAGCGTTTATGGAGAAACGACTATTTTTACGTAACGTTCTCATGCATGGGTTTGCATGCGTATGTGAGATGATTTATATTTGAATTATTTTCCATTAAATAATGGTTAAATAATATGAATTAGATTTGGGGTATTTCAGGGTGTTAGTTTCAACCCTTGTGTTTCTGTCACGTCATTTCGTGCAACAATTGTTGATGCGAACACCCTTCAAGGATTGCTCCTGGGTGTCGCTAAGTCATGCCATTACATCTGGTTCGCACTTATTGACATATCGAGTTAGCCATGCCGTTTGTGTCCTTAACTGGCTTATTATCTTTTTCTATGAAGATCAACATTTCCTGGTAGTGTAGGTAATCATTCCGGGTGTTTCATCCCGTTCTTTGCACATTAATGTGTCCACATTAGGCATCTGCTTAGCCATGCCCAGGCTGGGTCTCCGTTCCAGCAAACATGTTTATCCCTGAGGATCCTTAAGACATATGCGATGTCTTTACATTATAGTTAGTTCACTTCGCACCTCCTGATTCTTAAACATTTCCTTGAAAGGAATTCACTAGTTCCATTAGTCTAGTTAACTTAACTGAGTTCCTTTACTTCAACCATTCATGGTAACTCTTAGCTGTTGTTTGACTTATACTGCTGACCGTAGAACGGAGTCGACTACTTCCCGTGTTTCGGACTCTACTCGTACACATATGTGGGGTACCCTACTGATACATTACTACTTACCCAACTAACCCATAAGTAGGTCTGTCAGGCCCACAAGCTCCTATCGGAGTACGGTCGTCCCATAATTCAGTTGGTACACTCGTAGTGTCCGTCACACGCCTAAGTGAAGTATTCTGTTGTCAACTCCCTTATATTGTCCCATGACAATATTCATTCTGTGCTTCCCGAACTTAATCGAGGGAAAGTTTATCCATTGTTGAATTTTTATCAACTGCCTTAAGTTTTACTGGTTTGGTTTTGAAGAAGGTTAGAAAGAAGTATTGGTTTGAAAGAAAATCTGGTTTTGAAGGAAAAGAGTTTGAAATAAATCTGAGTTTGAAAGAAAATTTGCATGGTTTCACAACATCTTCTTACCTTAACCAAGTCTAGCTTCTTGCTGACTGGTGTACTTACAATTACAGAGGTTAGGCTAACAGGCCCTTCCACTGTTATGACGATTACATTTAACTTTATGGTACTTTACCAAGTACTTTGTAGTGGTTATAAATTTCCCAAACAGCCCTGTTATAGCAGCACTTGCTATGGCAAGTGCGCCATGCTAACTGGCTATCGGTTTAACACATACCGGTTGTGGTATTGTTTTTACCCGCACAGTCATCAGTGGCCTTGTTGGCCCTCTCTGGTCTTATTGTCTTGATAATAATTCCTCCGGATGACTTCTCACTGTCTTTACATGATAATCACTAACTAGGGTGTTTCCCATTCTGTAAGACCCTTTCTCTTTTATATTGTATCCTCTTCGTTGCCCATTCCACGCATTTGTCGTGGTTACTGAGACTTGTCTCTTGTTTGGGCACTACGTTGTAGTTCCTTTGTCGGTTGGTATACCGTTGGTGAATCACTTAACAACTGTGGTTCCGTAGACACTCGTCTCGGGTTTTATTAATCCACTTCTTGCCTGTTGCACGGTCGGTGCGTTGCAAGCTGGTTATCCTCGACTGCTCGGCATGTCGACCCAGGTTGCCGGAAATTCCATTCTCCTATGCATAGGTTTCTTCATTCTTTGATATAAAATGTGGTTAACATTGTTTAGGCAGAAACCGTCTCCGGAATTCCCACTTCTCGGGATCCACCGTATGACAGGTTCTCCGTACTCACAGTGCTACTTATTAACAGCCAGATCGGGTATTCCCGAGTAAGAGAAGGCTTTCATCTCTCTGGTGTTCTTTCCCAAGTTATAAAACAGGGATTGTGGAGGGCGGGAAGGATATAGGAGGTTTCCAGTACACACTGGTTATTCCTAACTAGCGTATCTCTCACGCTATCACTCAACCCTTAACCCAAGGTACTGAAATTCTATCTCGGTACTTCCTAAGCTCGGTAATTCAGTCATCAGAGCGATACTTCGCTCTGATACCACTTTTTGTAACACCTCATCCAGCAACAAACACATAACAACATTCTGGAGCGGAAAATATACTACTTCACATTACTTAACTCGTTGGTGTTACACGCCGTTAACCACCCACGTGGCTAACAAGGCTATTACATAAACATTGTACCGGTCTGATGGACTAGATTCCTGAGCGACTACACATTATTATCTCTTTCCATTAACAACAAAACATACACATACCTTTCAACTGTACCGAGTATTTACAAACTGATGCCGATAACAACTTCGGTCTTACTACAACTACTGTATATATACAACTTACATGATTACCCATGTACAACGACTACCCCGTCCTACTCTCGAACGGCTTCCAGCTCCTTGAACCTGAAATAGGAAAAGAAGAGAAAGGGTGGCCCCCCAAGGGGCTCAGCACCTTTGCTGGTATGGTAATCCCGCAGCCCACATGCTATCGGGCCACGCACAACTAATTGTCGTCTTAGCATGCGATTGATTTGATTTGAATCATGCATGTAACTTAAAACACACAACACCAATCATTCCGCCTCAATGGGCTCAACCAACATATCCACACTTGATAAGTCACTCATGGTATTCATTACCCCTAGAGTGTTTCTCCTCTAATGGAGCTACTTCCTTAATAGACGACAACTACCCATTAATCGGGTTATCCTTAAACGCCTCTTATCACAAACTGGGATTCATATCCATGATCCACATACTCCACATCTTACAACATATAACATGCAACACATAACAACACATAACAACACTTTCACATTTCAGCGTGCACATAATAACATCGCAATAGAAATTGCATTACATCAACAACACATCACATAACGGGAACGGTTCTCTTAGGAACCGACCCAACATAGTTAATTCACTAGTGAGCCTAGAGAATGATGTCACCCTCATGGTAAGCTCGTTATACAACAACAACAACACTCATTACCGTCCTAATAGTTGGACGAGTAACTTAAGTTAAGATGGTTCGGGTTTGGTGGCCCGAACACACCACACAAACACATATTCCCCCTAAACCGATCATAAGTCAGAATAGCTAAGCTTTGGAATAAGCCAATGGGAGATCATAACCCGTGAGGGAAACAACCATAACAGAGAGAAGGGTAAGGCTAAGAAGGATACCCACTCCCAAACAACGCGCGACCGGCCCAACCGGATTCCTCACCACTGTTAGTACATACTTACTTTTAGATATTAGTTAGAACCCCACTATGGAGTCTATCACATCTACACACCATACAGTATTACAACTGGGTTAAACATACAAGGGAGATCCCTACATTCACACTCACATATCACACAAATAACACACGCATAGCCGTTGTTAGAACGTCCCATGGTTCGGGTCATTTACTCCGAATACCGAACTCTCATGTGATCCTAGACTCAGTTAACTAAGGTTAACACTTCCGAGGTTAAACGGTATCGGAGTTGAACACGCCACATAAATGAATTACTGTAAACTCATTACATGTTTTATCTTACAACGTGGCAAACATACAGAAAACACATTAGCATACAAGCCGGTGTAATCCGGTAGGACACAGGTTGCAAGAAAACCATACCTGTCACCGGAGTCCACTTTATCATGTCCACTTATGTTCCTCGAGCAAATTCTCGAACAACTGACAACATTACATGTACTTTTATTAACATCGGGGTAACATGATTGTTTAAAGTCTAATGCTTATAACTTTTCCCCGTTAACTTAGTTACATAACTTCACTTTTTAACTTGTTTTACTTTTACATTTTAATACCACCTTTCCCCCACTAAATTGTCATTGTAACTCACTTAACATGTCCTTGACATTCTTATAACATCATTACTTAATAATCACCATTTTTAGGCAACTTTTCCTAACCTTAAACAACAACTTTTGCCAAAACAGTGGCATGTCCGAACTTGTGTCCAGACTTCCCAAGTTCGGACGCAAGTCGAGACTCAAAACTGAAAACAGACGCCTGTCCAAACTTGTGTCCGGACTTCTGAAGTTCGGACATGGATCGAGAAAATTTCAAAGTAGAAGCAGGTACGTCCGAACTTGTGTCCGAACTTCCCAAGGTCGGACACAAGTCGAGACTCTGAAAATTTTTACGCAGCAGGGCCTGTCCGAACGTCCATGTCCGGACGGATGTTTGGACAAGACAAAACACTCATTTTCTAAGCCTTTAAATACTTAACCAATTTTCACCAAACTTCTCCTAAAGCCTCATAATGTTTTCTAACATCATTTGGTACACTCACACCCTCATACAACATCCATAAAACTCATTTTCTATCTCCTTAATCACTTACTCATTTCATACCGAAATTCCTAACACTTATGATATTCTCCTTAGGTTTTTAAGTGGTGTTCCATACCTATGATAACCACTATGCCAACAATGTTTCCTCACCATTATACATCATCTCCCAAGCATCTTTTCTTTCTAAACAACTCCTTGAACACTTTTACAAGTTATAGCTTCCCATGCAACAAATCACTTCATCCCTTTTTCACCAACAATGCACAAGTCTTAAATACAATCTCACCATGAATCTTGAAATGTCCCAAAGCATTCTTTTGTATCCTAAATCCTCTAGAACATTGCCTAAGCCCTTTTTACATCTTTAAACACCATAATACATGTTTCTTCCACTAGTTGAACACTTAACCATTTTAAACATTCCCTAACTTACCAAACTCATTTTAAACCCTTAGAACTTCTTGTTTATTACCTAAATTTTGACATGAACTCTCCTAGAGCATTACTAAACCAAGACACATTGTCTTCACCATCAAACAACCAAGAACACTAAAATCCATCAAACTCATTCTTATACACAAACTTCACACATTTAGCACTACATCACAATATAGTGCATAATTTAAATTGCATGGCACTTAGGACCTTAAATAACATGGCGCTTAGCCCTTAAGATGCATAAATCATAAACACTGAATTTCCCACATTGTATTTGCCTTTGACCTGCAAATACACTCAGCAATATATATGCCTTTTACTAAGCCCTTGAGAGCATTCTTCTAAGTCATTTTCCCTTGGCTCCTTAAATCATTTTCATAAGCAATACAAGCTCATTTCTCCTAAGACTTTAAACCACATTAGGTTAGCACATTTACCTCTTTTCCTCACAAACTTCTTTCTTGTTTCCTTGACTAAATTGGCAAGGCTTTTAGTTGCTTGTCAACTTCTAAACATTATACAAATAATATAATGAGTATACAAGCTTTAAGCTTCATCTCATTGTAAACCCTAGTTACATATATTATCTTAACACATTAAGGTAATTGTTTTACCTTGGAATTGGAAGAGAGCTTGAATAAGTATCAAGAGAGGACTCCTCCTAGCCCTTGGAATATTCAAATGAAGCTAAAACAAGCAATGTAAAGACACCATGGTGAGGTGAATTTTTAGACATCATACAAACATGGAGGAAACATTATTTTTCTTTGAGATTCCTTACCTAGAAGCAAGGGAGAACAACAAGGTGTGAAAATATTAGCTCAAGCTCCTTCAATGGTGAATCTCCATGGCACCAAAATTGAGTTCTTGAAGATTTGGAAAGAGGGAAATGAAGAGCTTGATCTAACTAAGACAAAGGTAGTCTTGAAACTGATTTTGGAGCATGGAATCATAAGTTACAAGTGAAAGAAGATGAAGAATGAGATGGGGCTGTAGCAAACCGAGAATGGAGCTTGGGAGAGATGAAGAACCATGTGAAATGAGAAGGAAAAAAAGAATGAGAAGGTAAGTTTGCTTTTGGAAGATATTTATGTTATAAAGTAACTTTCTTCCTTTACTTACTTTTCCTTCCTTTCCTTAATTGATTTCTTTTACATGTTGGTGACTCACCATAACAAAAACCGGCCCCCAATAGTTACCTAGGGGTGTTTTGGTCTTTTTTGACCAATTAACTTACTTATAATAACATATGTTACAAACTAGCTTATAAAAGTTACTATTCATAAAAACAAGGCACATAGGAGTGAAATTTTTGATTTCCCATTGATATAGACTTCCAAATGTGATACTATATAGTACACATGTTAATTAAAGAGTAATGATGGACATTTAGCCATTCAAAACTCATTTACAAGACAATTTTTCAAAAACGTGCTTTAAGACTCCTTAAAGCACTTTTTGTGTTTTAACTTGTTTTCAAGCTTGGTTTTCTTTGGTAATTGATTTAATATGTTCATTAACTTATTTATAAGGTATAGGTATGACCATTAGGTCTTATACAAATTTATCCCAAGCTTAGAGCACATTTTTGCTCTTATTGACTTTAAGGTGTTTTCTTGTGTTTTGTTTGGTTTAACTGTCTACCAAAGTTTCCTAAGGACTTAATTAGCCTTATTAAATCATAATTGAATATTATTTAGTCTTGGTAGGCTCTTTGGGTCCTAACCAAGTTCACTCCAAGCTTAAAGCATGTTTTTGCTCAAACTGTATCTTAGTGCTTTATTGTATTTTACTATGGTTTAAATTGATCACTGATGTTTCTAAGGCACTTTTTAGCCTTTACATACCATAGTTTAATATTTAAACAATATATCAGGGTTTGGGGTATTTCATTCATAATACTTAAATCATAATTTTCTTTTCTAAATTTCCTAAATATCCATATAGGACCTTCAAATATTTTTAATCCCATAAATACATCATACTTTTCGGTTATTATATTATAACCTTATTTATTTCATAAACTTTACATTATACACCAAAATACATTATATTACATAGTTTTATTTCCTTAATTAATTAATTCACTAAACCACCATTATAAATCCGGTAATTATTATTTGAACACCTTAACTTTTATAAATCACCAATTAGCCACATTAAATTTCAGCTTTGCCATATAATTTCTTATAATAACATTTTAACCCCAAAAACTTTACATAAGTTACATATTAACTTATAAACTATAGTTTTAATATTTAATTTCCTTAATAACCAAGTGGACACTTATATTTCTACAAATTATGCTTTCGCCCCATATAAAATCCGGTTATATATTTAAACTCTTATAAATTACATATTCACCCCAAAACTTTTATAAACATAATATTTCATGTCATAAATCATTTTAACTCACAGTTTTCAGTCAACACTTTGACCATAGTCTAATTTCATACTTAATACATTAATATACCCATAAACCTATGTGATTCTCGGTTTTACACCAATCTTTCCAAAAATTACGAAATAGCCCCAAAACTTTATAAATTGTTATTTTAACTACTAAACACTTATTTAATTCAACCAAAATGCTTAATATTAATTCTCACACTATATTATATCATAATTATGCCATTGACACACTTTATTCTCGGTAATTATATATCTTACCCCATACTTCCTAAAAATTTTATTTTTACTGCATAACTTATTAAACTAGTCATTTAAACACTAGTAATTATTTTTAACTTACCCTAAATTCGTAGTATGTACTTATATACATATATCGCTCATTAAAAACTATTCTTCACCATTTGAATTCGGCAATAATAATATATCACCATATAGTTTCTAAACTTGATTTATAACTTATAATAATTATACAAAAATATCTATGAGTCATATAACTCATGTAAAAATTATTGTAATGCCTTAGATTGATTTTTAGCTCAAAAAGGAGCATATCTTCCATAGACAATTCGGTATGAATATTTATTTAACCTAGGTAACTTTTGTAACACTAAAATGTGTCTTAAGGTAAATATTTCCATATATGTTATAAACTATATTTTTTTGGTATAGGTTACCATATGGTTTCGGTTTTAGACTCCTAAGAAGGTGTACATAATTTTTTGTACAATTTTTTAAAAGCTTAAACAAGCTTAAAACATAAAGATTGGCATGGTAAACTTACTCTTAATAAAGGATGATTAAGTACTTGAACTCCTCTTGAATTCCCAAGCTTCCTCCAATGGATATTGATGTTCCACTTTGGTTTTTATGCAAGAGTGATAAGTGCAAAACATATAGACTTTTTAGGGTTTAATCACCTTATTAATTGCAGCATTTTTAGTAATGTTTCGCACTTATCTAGGGTTTTTCCTATAATTATGTTGTTATATTAACTGATGTATTATATGTGTTAAAATGTAGGAAAAATACCAATTAAACACAAACATTATAAAGGATTAAAAGAGGGAGATGGAAGAGTCACGCGACAAGGGCGTGTGCACGCCTGGTAAGTAGAGAGTACCGCCTACAAAGAGGCGGACAACACACAGAAGACCGCGAGGCGGTCAAGACAGAGGGAACCGCCACATAACAAGGCGGACGAGACACAGGAGGAGAAACAAGAGGCGACCGCCTCCTTATCAGGCGGACAACATAGAGAGTACCGCCACTTAAGAGGCGGACAACTCTAATGCAACCGCGAGGCGGACAAGAATAGAGAGTACCGCTTGTTATTGTGCGGACACGATAGAGGAGGCCGCTACTTATCTAGTGGACACGTGTAAATGTGTAGGAAATTAACGGGTTATCTTCTACCCAACTCGCTCTTCAACTTGAGCCGGCGCCTACCAGAAATCACGCACGCGATTCAGCCCTGTCCCCTGCGCAATCAATAGCTGCAATCAATGGGGAGCTGCAATCAACGAGCTCAATCAGTGAGCTGATGAGCTGCTGCTCTATTCTTCTTCTCTATAAATACGAGCTTCATTCCTCCTTATCCGGTGTCCTTCCAGAGGCTCCGTCCGTGGTTCCTCTGGAGTTCCAATTCACCCCATCAATCCATCTTCATTTCACTACACATTCACTCACTCGTTCATCTTCATCTCTAATCTCCCGCTTCTCCATTTGTTTTATTTTCATCTCATTAATCTCACCTCTAGTCTCATGTGTTTAAATAGAAGACCAAACTATTTAATATGTTAGGCTAGAGTACGTATACTCTGGGAATAATTATTATGTTTCTGTATTTATCTTGCAATATGTTTTACTGGTTTTAGTTTTAATAAAGTTTGTTACGATTAAAGGTTTTCTCACATCTTTTTAATAAATGTCATGAGTTTATTAAATTGCTCTACTAAGTCTATTTTGATCAGACCAGGTGATAAATAGACAGGTTGATTAAGGCGTAAATCTGGAGAAAGCTCTATTATGATTTAATGAGTTAGTATTTTCAGGTGCAAATGTAATCCCTCACACTCCTCTGCCGTTCGCAGGCTTTTGCTTGAACCTTGATTAGAACCTTGCATTACAGGTGAACGAGTTCTTATGAGGCTATGACTTAGTCCTTAAGATAATTATAGGAATCTTGCCAAACAATTATAATTAAACCAGTAGACCTAGCATGAAAGAGCAGATAATATTAATCTGAACCAGAGCCCCGTTTAGTTTATCTGTTAATTTAGTTAATTTTATCTTTCCCTTTTATTTATAAAAACAAGTCAATTAATCCCCCCCTCCTGTGACACGCTTAGGTACTTTAATATGTACATTAGTCCCGTGGTTCGATATCCGGTTGCTTACATTTCACTATACTACTGCGACCGGGATTTTTTTGCAGCCCGACGTTTATTTTGAGTTTTAATTCCTTTTCTTTTATTATTTTATGTTAATTATATCCTTATAAACCACTCAGATTATAACAGTCTGCAAAATGGCGCCGTTGCCGGGGACTAGATTTATTCTAGTTCCTAAGCCTCGGATTATTCACCTGTTAATTATAAATATTTTGTTCTCTTATTTCTGTTAATATTATTTCTATAATATTTTGTTTATTGTTAATATTAATTATCTACTATATTTTGTTAATATTAATTATCTAATAATCAATTAATATTAATTGGACACCTGATTTTGGACATTTGGACATTTGGACATTCGGACATCTAACTCCTAACATCTAACTTCTAACATTTTAATTTTGTGTATACTAACATTTAATATTCCATTGTCCTTAACATTTTATTTCCATTGTCCCTAACATTTAATTTTTGTAAACTAACTACTAACATTTAATATTCTGTCAACTAATTACTAACATTTAATTTTTTGTACATTTAACTACTAACTTTTAATTTTATGTAATCTAACTACTAATTATTATTTTATGTCTACTAATGCTTAATCTGTTTATTTCTTATTCGTTATTGATTCATTAATTAAAATCAAAAAAAAAAATTATACAGGGGGCTGTCCGCGTGGACAACCGCCCCGGTTCCATGCGGACACCACTGAAGAAACCGCCCCTCTGTCCGCCACTTAACTTGCGGACGCCACACACAAGACCACCTCGCGGACGCTCCACTCTTGTCCGCCACTTAACTTGCGGTCTCACACAACTCATTACCGCCTCCTAAACGCGCGGACTCCACACGCGACCGCCTCGCGGTCGACTCCACTCTTGTCCGCCAGATATCGTGCGGACGCCACACAAGAGACCGCCTCGCGGTCGTGCTTTGATATAGAAAAAAAAAACGGCGAAGCGCCGCGTTTTCCAGTTCTTCCCCAAAATTCCAGTTCGAACTCGAGCCCCATTGGAGAACACAGCCCTCGCGCGCAGCTCCCCAATCTTCAGATCCACACAAGTTCCTCATTTCTTCATCAAATTTTACAAGGTTGGTACCGAAACGCTCGTTTTTCAATTCCTTACATTTCTATAGCTTCAAATTTGTAAATGGTGAACTACATTAGGAGAAATTAGGAGCTGAAGTTTCGAATCCCTAGATTCCCAAATTCGAAATTTTCGAATTTTAATTGCTAATTTTCTCGAATTTGTCCTATAAATGTTATAATCTACATACACAAGGTTAAATCTTTAGATATTACACTTAGTTTGGGTGCTCTTTGTTGAATTCAAAATTGATGAGTGCTAATTACGAAAATTTGTTGTTAGAACTAGCATTATTCAATTTTATTTAGCCTTGATTATTAAACGAAAATATAGATTATAACTATAGGTTATTATTTATAGATTTGATAAGTAACGGTGCTAAAACCTTGAATCTGACTGAAATTTTTGTGGAGAATCGTAGAAATTTAGGGGAAACTCTGTCGAATTTTCGACAGAATTTAACTGTTTATTTTTATTTGTATTTTTGTTTGTGTTATTATAATTATTTTACTAGTTTTCTATCTTTGTTTTAATTATGAAAATGTTTATGTCTAATATTAATGCTTTGTTAATAATATTAATTTTTATGTTATTTTTTTAATATTAATATTTATGTTGCTATTAATATTAGTTTTTATGTTGATTTTTGTTTATTAATATTTGTTAAATCTTAATGTCTTTGTTATTTATTTTTCATATTCCTATTTGCTTGTTAATTTTTGTTAATTTTTAATGTTGTTATTTTTATTTTTATTTGTTTGATAATTTTTGTTGATTTTTATGTTGCTAATATTTCGTTAAATTTTCATGTTATTATTATTACTGTGTTTAATATTTAATATTAATTGTTATGCTGTTAATGTTGTTTGCTTTAATTATAAATAAATATTAGTATGCCTCGTATTCGTGGTGGCGACTGCCTGGAGCATCATCTTCTTCTGCATCTCGTCTTCGGGACGATGGCTTTATTTCAGTAGAGGCTCGTGCCTGGTTCGATCAGGGCAAGGACTTTATCATAGAGAGGAAATTTGAGCCGGCAGTGCTAGAGGCTGCAGGGGTGGATACTCTATTTGCTAGGCTAGGACTCTCGGAGGTCCTAAGGTTAGGGCAGGGAGTCTTTGCTCCGGACTTAGTTAGAGAATTTTATGCTAATGCCCGGGCGGGCGATACGAGCATTACTTCTTATGTTCGCCATCGCCCCGTGGAGGTCACACCCTCGACTTTCACTTCTTTCCTGCACATCCCGGATGGTCCGGGTGATATCCGAGGATTCACAGAGGAGTACTTGCAGAGGTCGAGGGCTAGGTGGTTTCAGGTTGTAGGTCGAAGGACCCGACGTAGAGGGGAGGAGGAGAGGGACGTCCTCCCGTTCACGAGCTTCCCCACGCTGACTCAGAGGGTTCTCCTAGAGATCCTCAGTCATCAGATTCGCCCATCTGCGGCGCATGATGCTTCTGAAGAGGATTGTGCCTTACTAGACTACTTCCTAGGTCCGTTTCCACCCGCTCAGCGCATCTCCTTCAGCCACGTCATGTACAGCCAGCTCTATAAGGTGGTCTCCTACATGAGGACGAAGAAGAAGAAGATCACTCCCATTTTTCCCTTCTTCCTCAGTCTCCACATTATCGGTTCTGTCCCATTCTCAGCAGAGTTCAAGGAAGCTTTAGAGCTTCGTTCAGCGAAGCGCCCAGTGTCACTGCTGACTGTGCGGAGCTGGGGCTTTATGAGCTCAGATGACGGTACTTGGGTTAGGAGTGCCGCTACTCGGTCTTCCACTGCATCATCTACAGCAGCGGGGACCTCTACGGGAGCTACACACTCAGCTGATCCCGACCCACCGGCCGCTGACACTGCACAGGGAGTAGAGCCCTACGTGCCCACTACTGATGTGATGCAGACTCCTGCTCCTATCTCCACAGATCTACAGGCTCAGTTCCGGACCTTCCATCAAATACAGCAGCAGATGCATCAGAGGTTCGAGAGCTTTGAGCAGACTCAGCAGCGGATACTGGCTGAGCAGTCACAGATGATGCAGCGCCTGGATCGGAGTGACGAGTTGTATTCACGGGTGGTACAGCGCTTAGATCAGGGTGACCAGTTGCAGGCACAGACCGCTCAGCTCATGCAGCGTCTCCTCGCTCAGACAGGCCAGGGACCAGCACAGCCTCCACCACCACCACCACAGTGATTTTAGTTTATTTTATTTTATTGTTATTTTCATTTCATTTTATATTTCTCTGAATTTTTGTAGACTATTACTGTTTAAACCATGTGCTAACTTTTGATATATTCAGGAAGGTAACAGTGTGGTACTTTATGTTTTTATTTTATGAATTTTTATTTATGTTTTTCATTTAATGATTTTCTTTTGGTTCATTTGGAGTTCTGCTGGCTATATATGATTTTCTTTTCAGAATCAATTCTATGTTGAATATATAGCTGAACTCACCTTTGGAAAGCAACCTCAGTTGCTTTGGAATTTCAATATCTTCGGTTGAACACTTGCACAAACTCAAGTCTGAGGAACGTCTCACCCCTGCCAAAAGCACTTAAGTGTGAGGAAGGTTACCTTCCTCAATCTACGATACAAGGGGAGTTTCACTTCTTCATTTATTATATTAATGTTCAACCTACTTGCATTTAATCCTTTATGATTATGTCATATTTTGAAAGGTCCTTTTCTTGAATTTAATTTTGATCAATGAGGACATTGCTCCTCTTAAGTGTGAGGAAGGAGAGACCTTTCCCTGAAAATATGACAGTTTTTCGATAATACCACACTCACTTATTGCTACTCTAAACTGCCTAAATTTTAAAAAAATTGATAAAAATGAGGTAAAATAATTGTAGGAGTGTCTGAAATTATGTCAAGTGACAACTGAAAGATAGTTTTAATTAAAGGAGTTTGTATTAAATTATTTTCCTTCAAAATACTCTATTTTCGCTCAAAATATGATAGATCTGCTAGTGTAAAAACCAATTTAGTTTAGCTTGGGATTATGGAAATATGTGGAAAGTCAAGGAAAGAAAAGGATAAAGACAAGGTACTCCGCTGTTTATGAATTTTTCTAACCAAAACAGGCCTCGTCTATCCGGTTATTAAGTTCTTTGGGGTGCTTTAACACCTATCTACCTAAGGTCTTGTGATCTGGGATAGAAGACCCAACACCGCTACAAGGATAGAGAGAAAAGTCTGGGGTACAGAAAAATAATGCAATTAAAAAAATTTGTGTGTTTTGTATATACAATTTTTGCATACAAAGAAATAAAAAAGAGAAGAAAAAGATTGCAATTTATATTTATAAACATGAGTATGTGGTGTTGAAAGGTATTGCGGAATAAGGCATTACTTCACACCCCTTGTCATCCCGGGTTAGTGAATGAAATTGGTTGGAAATCCCAGGTTAATCTAACTTGTTTTCTGCAGTCTAGTTTTTCTGTGCTTTTATTAAATTGTTCTTCTTCACTGTTTATAAAAACCTACTTCTAAGAGCAGAATTATTCTTTCAAGTTGTCACTTTGTCTAAATTCCCTTCTACACTTATTTAATCTTGTTTTATTAATTTGGCTTAGAGATAATTAATTCCTTATTTGCTTGAGGACAAGCAAAAGTCAAGTGTGAGGAAGTTTGATAAGTGCAAAACATATAGACTTTTTAGGGTTTAATCACCTTATTAATTGCAGCATTTTTAGTAATGTTTCGCACTTATCTAGGGTTTTTCCTATAATTATGTTGTTATATTAACTGATGTATTATATGTGTTAAAATGTAGGAAAAATACCAATTAAACACAAACATTATAAAGGATTAAAAGAGGGAGATGGAAGAGTCACGCGACAAGGGCGTGTGCACGCCTGGTAAGTAGAGAGTACCGCCTACAAAGAGGCGGACAACACACAGAAGACCGCGAGGCGGTCAAGACAGAGGGAACCGCCACATAACAAGGCGGACGAGACACAGGAGGAGAAACAAGAGGCGACCGCCTCCTTATCAGGCGGACAACATAGAGAGTACCGCCACTTAAGAGGCGGACAACTCTAATGCAACCGCGAGGCGGACAAGAATAGAGAGTACCGCTTGTTATTGTGCGGACACGATAGAGGAGACCGCTACTTATCTAGTGGACACGTGTAAATGTGTAGGAAATTATCGGGTTATCTTCTACCCAACTCGCTCTTCAACTTGAGCCGGCGCCTACCAGAAATCACGCACGCGATTCAGCCCTGTCCCCTGCGCAATCAATAGCTGCAATCAATGGGGAGCTGCAATCAACGAGCTCAATCAGTGAGCTGATGAGCTGCTGCTCTATTCTTCTTCCTCTATAAATACGAGCTTCATTCCTCCTTATCCGGTGTCCTTCCAGAGGCTCCGTCCGTGGTTCCTCTGGAGTTCCAATTCACCCCATCAATCCATCTTCATTTCACTACACATTCACTCACTCGTTCATCTTCATCTCTAATCTCCTGCTTCTCCATTTGTTTTCTTTTCATCTCATTAATCTCACCTCTAGTCTCACGTGTTTAAATAGAAGACCAAACTATTTAATATGTTAGGCTAGAGTACGTATACTCTGGGAATAATTATTATGTTTCTGTATTTATCTTGCAATATGTTTTACTGGTTTTAGTTTTAATAAAGTTTGTTACGATTAAAGGTTTTCTCACATCTTTTTAATAAATGTCATGAGTTTATTAAATTGCTCTACTAAGTCTATTTTGATCAGACTAGGTGATAAATAGACAGGTTGATTAAGGCGTAAATCTGGAGAAAGCTCTATTATGATTTAATGAGTTAGTATTTTCAGGTGCAAATGTAATCCCTCAACACTCCTCTGCCGTTCGCAGGCTTTTGCTTGAACCTTGATTAGAACCTTGCATTACAGGTGAACGAGTCTTATGAGGCTATGACTTAGTCCTTAAGATAATTATAGGAATCTTGCCAAACAATTATAATTAAACCAGTAGACCTAGCATGAAAGAGCAGATAATATTAATCTGAACCAGAGCCCCGTTTAGTTTATCTGTTAATTTAGTTAATTTTATCTTTCCCTTTTATTTATAAAAACAAGTCAATTAATCCCCCCTCCCGTGACACGCTTAGGTACTTTAATATGTACATTAGTCCCGTGGTTCGATATCCGGTCGCTTACATTTCACTATACTACTGCGACCGGGATTTGTTTGCAGCCCGACGTTTATTTTGAGTTTTAATTCCTTTTCTTTTATTATTTTATGTTAATTATATCCTTATAAACCACTCAGATTATAACAGTCTGCAAAGAGAGGAAGGGGTTTAGGAGTTAGATCTTAACAAAGATCTTAAGTATATTTATAAGTAGTTTTTCAAGAATTTACCTTAGGTATTTTACCTTATATTTTCGGCACTTCTAGGATGGATGGAGCATCAATTTTCCTTCATGAAATTGTTGAAGAAAATAGCTTTAGAAGATGTAGAATTTTGGATACACATAAAATGTGTCTTAAGGATTTTCAAGCATGAAAAATACCTTAAGATGTTCTTGGATGCTCCTTCGATTTATGCTGATTTAAGACAACACCCTCGGTGTATAAATTGAAGCCGAAAACTTGTAGTTGTCCTAGGAAGGTTTTCGCTTCAAGACTTGATGAGAAGTGCTAGGAAATTACCTTAGAAATGAAGATAGAAGTTAAACCTTCATTAATGGACTTAAGAGCTTCAAAGGAAGAAGATAAAAGGAGAGGGAAGAGGAGACTTACACAACCGGCTGGAATGGAGGAAAGAAAGGCAATGTTGTCGTATGACGTATGCTAGATTTAGGAAAGAATTGATTTGTTAATTTGTAGACATAATGATTTGGCATGTTAGGCAATGACTTTATTTATTGTTTTGCTTTTGATTTTAGGCTCCAATAAGTCTTCCATACAACTACAATTTTTGGTAATAGAAGGAATGTAAGGATGAGAACAAGTCAAGATTATAAGGTAAGTTAGGTAAGATTTATTCTTTTGATTTTTCAATGAAGACATGTTGTCTTTTACATGTGCAAGCTCACGGCAAAGGGGGCTGAGAATGAGCTGATTCAATGTCATTCTTCTTGTCATACTATAAGTTATTATTATCCTAGATCTAGATCTAGCTTTTAGCATTTTATACTTTTTCCAAAGCTAACATTCTCTTGTTTTGTGCAGGAATTTTGGTAATGGCTAGCTGGATTGGATGTGCACCACTCGTAACATTGTAGTATAATAACTAGTAGTGTGTTTAATAAAGCTTTCAAGATGATTATGACATTTAAAAACATGAGACTTGACTATATATATGTAATCGGTTCTATTAACACATACTACAGATTTTTGTTTGATTAGTTAAATACCTTACCGTATAATATAATGTTGGCTGTAGGTTTTTATACCATCTATACAATCTACATCATGCTCATAAGGTGAAATACATAACCGGCAGGTATATGTATACATGTTGTCGTTTTGTTTTTTTTGTTTTTTTGTTATGCTATTAAAGTATGTTTGATGTATATACATATGTGCTACCGTTTTGTTAACTTGGTATGCATGAGTATAAGATGTCATGATAAATATGTTTCAGGTTGTTCTGATTAGTATATCAATTTACGGTGACATCAAGAGGTGTACAGATTTTTTTTGGTTTGGCAATATACATGTATCCTACCGTTAATTGGTAGTTGTTACAGTTTTTTTTTTATGATGCAATATACATGTATAACCGGTTATATATATATGTATATAAGTAGATTTAATCTTATGCTAATAATGTATACTCATGTATTAAGTAGGTACATTAGGCAGTTAATTATTTTACTAAGTAAAAATGTGTAAAAACTTGCCCAAACAAGGCATGTAAAACCGGTATTGTCATGCAGATTTTTATCTTGTACCCCTTGTGTTATATGAAATGTTATAACATTTCCAAGGTATTTATGATATATATTAAGAATTAAGATTATGTAACATTAGTTGTTACATTGTCTAAATGTGTATATCAATTTATTTTAGCATTTATAAATGCTTAAGAAATTGTAAAATATTTACGTTGCTCGTTAGTATTTTTCACGTTTTTACAGTGAACGTTATTGTGTGCTGAGTCGTATAAACGCTCGTATATATTTTTCCCGGGTGACGCTCTCTGAATTGAGCTTGTTTCGTAAGGGGTTTAATGCCCGTTAGTGTTCGTACGTAAGCGTTTATATGCGTACGTGAAGATGACATTATATTAGCGTTAGTGGATCGAACGTTGTCATTTTATGAGTTGTATAAACGTTCATATTAATCTTTCCTTGTTGTCGCTTTCTTTATCGAGCTTGTTATGTAAGGAGTTTAATCCTTGTTAACAAACGTACATGAGCGTTTTGTACGAGAATGTTAAGATGTTTGTAAAATTACGCCCGTTAGCGTTTACGGTAAAACGACTAATTTTACGTAAGCGTTTGCATGCGCACGCGTAATATTAATTTACGTAATGTTTACAAGCATAAATTTGCATGCGTAGCTAAAATGATTTTTTCTTAGAACAATACTTCATTATTTAACGTTTTTAAGGTATTAATTAGATTTTGGGTATTTCAATCTACCACCTTTAAAGGACTTCGCCCCGAAGTCTTATTTCTAAATTTAAATGGTTGTGGGGAATCAAGTTCCACTAAGTATTCACAACACAATTCTATTTTAGGGATCAAGTCCCCAAGTTCCACTACTTTTAAGTTCGTAGTATACATTCAACATACTATATAGTGCAACGATCATGAAAGGTCATCACCAACAATAACTACAATGTAGTGCAACGTAGTGCACTTAGTTCATTCATAGTAGTGTAGCACGGTACATATTGACAAGTGCATGCATTCACAAAGCAACTTCAACATAGTGTAACGTAGTACACATAATCCATATAGTAACTTCAGGGTAGTGTAACGTATTACACATCAGTAAGTAAAGTTCATACAATCACAGAGTCACACATGTAAAAATATAAATCACAGTGCAATAGTACAACGAAAGCTTAAGTCTAAGCTAAAAACACAATATGCTCTATCCCCCTTAAAAAGGGGTACGCCCACGTACCCTAGACAAGTATAACTAGTCGGTAAATAGTGAAGGAATCTTCACTCTCATTTTAACTTTTGATTAGTTTTAAGGATAGCCATCTCTGGCTGAAAGACTTGAGGTGGATAGGGCACATATATTTTTTGGTTAAGATACGTGAGATACGTTGTGTATTCCCTTTGTGCTCAGCAGATAATTCTAACAGATGGGACCACCACGCTTCTACTGCGCAACTCTTATTACATAATGTCTAATCATACTGGAATAGTATTAAATGCGCTTCGTAGGTGGTATGTTTAAGTTTGTTTGTTTACATATGTATGGTTCATGAGTTGTGTTCATCATTTCCTTCTTTTGGTTATGATTGTTGATCTTGTCTGGACTTCTGTCCTTTTACGGGGTATTGCCCCTAAGAATCTATGCATTCTCTGACATGTTCTATTTTGCATTATTATGCTTTTATATTTGAATCCCGTATGTATGGGTGAAGGTGATTTACCATCTTGTTTGTTGCCGATATTATCCCCTGGTTTGTTTAAACTGTTGGATCGATATGTCACGTTGTGCCACTGCTCCTGATTATCTTGTTTCTAAGTAGCTGTTGGTTGCAGTATTGCTTAGTATTCTTCATTGTATATTCTATTACTATACGTCGGGTTGTCAAAAATATTGTAAGGTTTGCTCTACTTGTACTGATACTCATGTGTATTACCTGCATCTTCCAGTATCCTCTTTGGGTAAATATCCTCTGAGGTTTTTCTCTACGTGGCATATACTGTAACATAGTTCACCTTCCATTTGATTTTTCATCGTTGAGTTCTTCTCGAGTTTCACTTGATTGTTTTGTGCCTGTATGCTTATTTCTGATAGCTGCTTATGACGGTGATTCCACTGAGGTTCTTCTCGTCAATATTACTGAGGCGTCTTGCTCTTTAGCAGAGTTGGCTCTTTACAGTGTTTCTCTCGCTAGTTGCCTTCGCATGTGGGGTATCTTCTTGAAATATTACTACTTACCTGTCCAATTTAGGATTATTTCTTGTCAAGTCCATAAGCTCTCGCACGCTTAGTTGAAGTATTCTTCCTTCCATGGGTCCTTACTCGATTGGTTTACTGTATAATTTCTCCAATGATAGTGGTAGCGTCCTGATAGTGGGGTTCATCATCTTTGTCGGTGTTGTTGATGCATTCAGTGGTTCAGTTGTTGTAGCTGTAAGGTTGCAATATTCTTCTTGGTCTTGAATTTATCTTCTATTCATCGCCTCATACAGTTTGCCGTCACCGGTGTTCGGAGCTTGAGTTAATACTGGGGCATATTAAAGTTCGTCTCTTTGATCTTCAGATCATCATCTTGTGATTCTGGTATTTGAGTTTACTGTCACCATATTCGGTTTACACTGTTCCATGTATAGTATGAGCTACGGTCGAGCCGTGCATCTTGTATATAATATAGAAGGATTTCCTGTTATTATTGATTCACAAATTGTCGGTAGTACTTACACGATCTCTATTGTCTGTTCATCAGGTATACCACAGTAGGGTTCCCGCTAAGGTTTCTAACAAGGTACAGATTTCTCGCAATTCCCCATGTTTTCGTGGTTTATGAATTAACTCATGTGAGTATTAGTATAATGTTTCTACTCTTTATATTCTACCATGCTTATGGGTAGGTTCCCACTTAATATACTGGGTTTGAATTAATAAAGAAAGACTGGAAGTCGATCTTTCCCTTTAGATGGCAATAAGGCCATAACTTAGAAGGTAGCTTGAGAATTCTCTCGTTATAGGTAAATGTCTCTTGATCTCATATTTACTTATTAACATGGCTCATGGTATAATAACAGTTAGTATTTTCCTCACAGTTGAGTATTTTTCCGACATACGCGGAGTTGTTTTAGCTATTTAATATCATCAGGATAACCTGGACAATTTAACTTTGAACTTATATCTTCTACATCTCATATACTTATTAGTCGAACTTTATACTAGAATTAAGAATAATACCTACTTCTCACAGAAATATTTGCGACCACTTGTAGGGAGTCTCAAGAATCATCCAACCCTGACGGGGTCATCGTCAGTGTTAAACTATCCTTCCACACCATTATGTGTTTGGTTTTTCCCTTGATCTGACCAGGACCAAGTTCGACCTCCCACGTCAAATATCAAGCAACCACATAATTATCAATTTCCAAATTTTATCTTATCAGGACTTTGTGACGTGGTGAATTCTATATTTTCCCTTGAATGTTATACAACTAATCAATTATCTGTTATAACCTTTACTTGAAATTAGTGCATTCCTTAATCCCCGGAACTAAGTTCCTTTGTTCAAATCATTCAGCGGGGAAGCCAGTTTTTCCTCTTGGCATAAAAGGTAAATTCTTATTAAAACATCTAGACACTTACTGCCTAATACTTATTTCGTCAATCATTTGACTCTTAAACCCGTAATACAAGCAATAAATTCAGTCATGGACTTGGATACCTTAGAATACACTCTTCTCTTTAAAAGGCTTTCCTAGTATTTAACTTATCGGGGCTTGACTATTGTCCACACTTTGGTTATCATCACTTGGAATAAAGGACAGTCATAGTTATTACCAAATTTGGGATAAGACTCCAAGGAAAAGTTTTTATAACTCGTTCAACAATTACACTTTCATAAAGTATTATTTCTTCTGCCCTAAAGCTTAGCTTTTTCTTACTCCATTTAAACTTCATGAATCAGGTGAAACATATGTTCAGCCTAGGTTAAATATCTTTTAGTATTAGTACCATTTCAAACAATGGGTTTCCAGTTTGAATCCTACGGTTTGGTGACAAGACAATCAAAGCTTATTGTTTGTTTCTGTCTCTTAGAAACATGGTTAATCCACAAACTCAATGGTTTCCCAAAAATAGGTCAATAAGGTGTAATAAATAGAGGATTTAAAATCATAAAGATTGGTATATAACATTAGGAAAGTTCATGTGTAAAACACTTGTTACAAACCAAGGGGTATGTTTTCTACTCTTAAGTTTTAACTTCAACTCACTTGTAGTGTATATTTGAATTAAAACTCTTAATATAGCTTACACTGCCTCCATTGCTAGTATCAAGGAGAGTTATTCATTACCATGTTCATTTTGAAATTTATATTACATTGGGAGTTAACTTTATTTGTGTAACACCCCATCCAACAACAACACACTTAACAACTAACTGCAGCGGAAAACATACTTCATCACATTACTTAACTCATTGGTGTTACACCCGTTAACCATCCACGTGGCCAACAAGGCTATTACATATACATTGTATCGGTCTGATGGACTAGATCCCCGAGCGACTACACATTACTATCCCTTCCCATTAACAACAACATACATATACCTTCCAACTGTACCGAGTATTTACAAACTAATGCCGATAACAATTTCAGTCTTACTACACCTACTGTACATATACAACTTAAATGACTACCCATGTACAAACGACTACCCCGTCCTCCTCTCGAACGGCTTCCAGCTCCTTGTACCTGAAATAGGAAAAAGAAGAAAGGGTGGCCCCCCAGGGGCTCACCACCTTTACTGGTATGGTAATCCCACAGCCCGCATGCTACCGGGCCACGCACAACTATTTGTCGTCTTAGCATGCGGTTGTTTACATTTAAATCATGCATGTACTCCAATAACACAAAACACATTACAATCCACAACAGTGGTCACAACAAATACAGACAACACATCTATACCTAATAAATCACTATTTATGTTCTTTGTCCCTAGAGTGTTTCTCCTCTAATGGAGCTATTTCCTTAATAGACGACACTTACCCACTAGTCGGGTTTCCATAAATGTCTCTTTTACAAACTGGGATTCATATCCATGATCCATATATTTCACATTTAAACAACATATAACATCACATCGCAATAAGCATTGCAGTACAACAATAACACATAACATAACAGGTACGAATCACTTTAGGAACCGCCCCTAACATAGTTAGTTCACTGAGGAAGCCTATAGAATGCTGTCAAACTCATGCTAAGCTCGTTTACATAACTCGTTACCATCCTGTTAGACGAATGGATAACTTAACACAATGATGGATCGGACATAGTGATCCGAACACACCGTACATAATCCCCAACAGACGTGAGTCAAGAGCCTTGGTTAAACTCAGGGGTGATCGAAGACCAATGAAGGAAGACAACCAATAAAGAGGAAGTTGAAGAAACTATATACAACAACTCCCAAACAACGCGCAACCGGAACTACCGGATTCCTCACCCCCATAATATATATATATTCACAGATAAAGACTCCGCTGTGGAACCTATCACATCAGCACACAATACAGTATTACAACTAAGTTAATCACACAAAGGAGGGTCATACATTTACAGCAACATCACACACAACATCACACAACTAACTCACGCATAGCCGTGGTTAGAACGTTCCTTAGATTGGAAACGTTATTACCGAATACCGTTCTCTTACGTTTACCTAATAATGGTTAACTAGCCTTTCATGCGCATTCAAGGTTACCGGTATCGGTACGCAACACACAACAACAATAACGACTGTAAACTCGTTTCATGATTTATCTTATAATGTGGCAAACATACAGAAAAAACACATTGGCATACAAGCCGGTGTAATCCGGTAGGACACAGGTTGCAAGAAAACCATACCTGTCACCGGGGTTTCACTCTAACGTGCCATCACATGTTCCTCGTAACATCTTTGAACAACTGGTAAAATTACATTTACTTTCATTAACACCGGGGTAACTTGTTTGTTTAAAGTCTAATGCTCATGACTTACTCCCGTTAATCAGTTAAATAACTTCACATTTTAAACTTGTTTTACTTTCACATTTTAACACCACTTTTCACCCACTCAATTATCATTATTACTCACTTAACATGTCCTTAACAATCTCATAACATCATCACTTATCAATCCCCATCATTAGATATCATTTTCTAACCTTAAACAAAGTTTTTGGTCAAAACAGCACCTTGTCCGAACTTGTGTCCGGACTTCCCAAGTTCGGACACTGTTCAGGACTCAAAAGGGTGCAAACTGACGAATGTCCGAACATGCATCCGTGAAATACCCCATAAATTAATCTAAATTAATTTAGGGGATTTCCTTTATTGAACCCTACATAATACTATTAAATATTAAATTATTATATAGTATTATGAATTTAATAGTAAGATTTATAAGTCAATAAATCATGGAAAATTTCAAGACACTCCAATTATATTATAAAAGATTTTAGAAATATATGGAACATTGATTTGGATCATAAAAGTCAGTATAAAATCATAGTTGAAATATCCCTAATAATTATAAAAATAATTAACGTCTAATTATATAAGGCTAACATGTTGCAATAATGGATTAAGTAAATATTTACATGAATTAAGGTTTCAATGAACCTCAATTATATTTATAAAAAAAAATATATAGTCTAAAAACATTTATCAAACCTAACATGAAATTCTAAATTAAGGGGATCAATTAAAAGGAGTAAATTATACAATAAAAATCGGTGTAACATGTAATATATATTATTACATGAAATAACACGTAGATTATTATGAGGAAGATTGAGAGGTTATTTAATGAGCTAATTTAATTATGAATCTCCTCTAATCCTTTTCATATTACCTTCACTCATGTTACAAAAAAATAATAATAACTAAAATCAATAAGACATAAATTATAACCTCTCTCTATTTTCTTTTCACTCATGGTTATAATTTAATTGGCAAACCTCTCCCCTTTCCTATTCCCTCGTTCATTGTCATATTTATTCTCAAGTCCATTTTCTCTTCATTTACACATCACTCACGTTAATACATGTAATTCTCTCTTCATTTTTCTCCTTTCTATTTCTATTCTTTTTATATTCTTTTCATTTATAATAAAATTCTCTCTTGACATTCTGTTCACCCAAGTGATAATCTCTTCATTTCTTTCCATTCACGCACGTTACAACCTCTTCACTAGCGGACAACCCATCCGACAACATATATGTTCAAGCGCCTCTCTTCTTCTACTTCTTGAATGCTTCTTTTTGTCTTCCTCTTCTGAACTTCCACAGACAGACAAGGAGCAGACATGTTCCACGAGCAAAGACATTTATGACCAAAAAGGCTGGTGATTTGAACAAAGCCCACAAAGACTCAGATTAAAAAAGAGACAAAGATTCCATGAGAACAATGGATTGGACGACCTTGGTGAATTGACAAGAAATCAGGAGACTAGTAGGTAGGAAGGCTTCATCACCTCCAAAAGCTAGAAGAACGGTACTTTTAAGTTTGGACACTTTGTACTCAGCGCAACAAGATGGTCACCAATGGACCCTCTCAGCAGTCACAATTTTACTAGAAATTGTCGCAATTTTTATACCTTAAGTAGTTACTTTATGATCTTTCTAGGCGAGAAAGGCACTATGCCATAGTATTGCCATTGTAACTGGATTTTCCAGTAATTATCAAAAAAAAAAAAGCAGACATGTTCCACGCCAGTGCCACTACTTATACTCTTCACTCTTGGTGACTTTGCAAGAAAGTGAAGAACAAGGAACAGACACACACCACACATCTGTTCATTCTAGAACACACATTCTCTAACATATGTGCCCTGCGCTCATTTCAATTTTCTTCTTCTACTCTTTTGGCGTCCCAAACTGGTGAGAAAAGGGAAGTACACGCTCTGCGCCGGTTTTGTTCTAATCCTTGTGTATGAGCTTCTGAAGTTAATCGGTACAGGAATGTTGCATCACACACGCCAGATTATATACCAGGACCGGTAATATTTACTGATCAAAAAAAAATACACACTTACCCTCTTCTTTGCTCTTCACTCCTGTTACATCAACCAGAAAAAAAAATATACAAGTTCTGCCTTCTTTTCATTCCCTTCATGTGTCTGCGCCAGTCTTCATTCCTTCCTGCTTCTGTAGGCCTCAGCACAGATAAATCACCAAAACTGTTGTGTCTTGCTGGCACGCTAGATGGGCAAATACTTCCACCGCCTCATCTCTGCGCTCTTTTCTTGCTTCTGCGCCCAGAAGTGATAAATCATTGGTGTCCTCATTTCATAAATCAGGTTGAGGAAGGGAGCCTGAAAACATTTCTTCTGAAACCGGTAATATATCTTCTTCTCTGTTTAAACATAAATGTTGAATGGTTAGTTAAATTATAAATTGTAAATACATGGGATAGGATAATAAGGGAAAATTGGAAAATGAATTTGTAAGTGGATAGCGGTTTTAGGATTTAAAATATGTGAAGTAGAGTTTGGTAAAAGTGGAAATTAATTATGTCAAGTTCAAATGAAGTATTGAGTAGTTGAGAAGATTTGGGGTAGAAATGTGTATATCAATATACAGGCAAACATATGTATAATTGAGAGAATAAGTGATAATTAATAAGTAGTAAATACGTCCTGGGTTTTTGGTTATGATGTAAACAAACAAATAAAAACAAATGGGGGCAAATGATTTACATAGAGTAATTGAGGAATTACTAAATAGTTGAGAAGGTTAATAATTCAAAATTTTTATATATATATATAAATATATATATATATATATATACATACCGATGAGGAAAATAAATAAGGAGTTATTAAGTAATAAATTAAGTCAAGAAATTTTAGGGGATTAAAATATAATAAGTGGTTGGTTAGATTAACAAATTATTGAGTAATAAGTCAAAATGGGAGATTTGTCTAGAGGAGTAATACATAAGGAAATATTAGGTGTTTTTTAAAAAAAGATTAGTATAACTTGGGATTTAAAATATCTAAGTGGTTAAGTTGTTGGAAAATTAATATTTTGAAATCAAATATTGTGGCTAGTGGGAGAGATTAAAGGAGTACTTTATAATTAGTTATCAAGTGGTTACACAATGCTAGAATGTAAATAGAAGGAATTGTGTAAAAACCAAATTAATATGGGAGTAGAATATTGGGTGGTTAAAAAAAAAAAAACATTAGGTGGTTAGATTTATGAATAAATTTGATTGCTATTTTATATAGTAAACATTAGTAAGTTAAAAATGGGTCCATAAATCCCTAAGTTCGAGGGTGAAGTAGATCGTAAAACGAAAAGAGAATATATGGGTCAAGAGTAAGTAATTAATTATCAAGTAGTGAAGAAGGTTGATAATTTTAGCATTTAATATATAATTATATATGTATATATATAAGCTTAAGAAAATAGGATGAAATGAATAATAAATTAGTAATATGAGGGTAAGGAATTTAGTATTTAAGTTGGTAAATTGAAACCGACTGATTGATAAACGTTAGGAAACTTAGGATAAGATCTGGTAGTGTGTTGAATTAAAATTAATATGATAAGAGTTAGAATATAGAGGAGATCAATGGGTAAAAAAAATATAAGATGTATATATATATAAAACCTTAATCTAATAATATAGTTTGGGTAACAAGATAATAAAATGGCAAATAAGATATAAAATAGGGGTAAGTCATTATCACACGCGGTAATTTGAGGAAATAAGAGTTTAAAATGAAGGATGAGATAATACTAATACCTTGGTAAAGATTAGCTAGAATAAAATTAGTGTATTTCGTATATATAATGATATCGGTATTATATGTCGAGTTTTGGGGTTAGTATCAACTATAAGATATTTTATATATGGAATGTCATTTCTATTGTGGTGATTAGTGCATTGGTGGGCTTGTAACAATCAAGGTGTCGGTTAATGATAATATGACTATTTAAACTAATGCACCGAGATTAAAACGTATTCCCTAATGTATTTTGACTTGAAATTTTAACCATAGATTCCTAATAAACTATAGTTTATTTTCATGTAAATTAATATGGGTTTTGAGTTTTTAAACGTAAGTTACAATTTTTGTAAGCTCTGAGTATTATGGAATTATTTAGATAATGAAATACCCCAAATCTTGGTATGTTGTTTAAATGTTAAAATAAGGTATCTAAAGGCTAAAAAGTGCCTTAGGAACATCAGTGCATAGTTTAAACCATAGTTAAAACGCAATAAAACACTGAGACACGGTTCGAGCAAAAAACATGCTCTAAGCTTGGAGTAACTTGGTTAGGACCCAAAGAGCCTACCAAGATTTGATAATATTAATTGTGATTTTATAAGGCTAATTAAGTCCTTAGGAAACCCTGGTGGGACAATGAAACCAAACAAAACACAAATAAATACCTTAAGGTCAATATGGGCTAAAATGTGCTCTAAGCTTGGGATAAATTTGTATAAGACCTAATGGTCATACCTATACCTTATAAATATGTTAATGAACATATTAAATCAATTACCAAAGAAAACCAAGCTTGAAAACAAGTTAAAACACAAAATGTGCTTTAAGGAGTCTTAAAGCACGTTTTTGAAAAATTGTCTTGTAAATGAGTTTTGAATGACTAAATGTCCATCATTACTCTTTAATTAACATGTGTACTATATAGTATCACATTTGGGTGGCTATATCAATGGGAAATCAAAAATTTCACTTCTATGTGCCTTGTTTTGTGAATAGTGATTTTTATAAGCTAGTTTGTAACATATAATGTTATAAGTAATTAAATTGACAAATAAGGACTAAAGTACCCTTCTAACTAAATGGGGGCCGGTTTTTCAAGGTGTGAGTCCCCAACTTGTAAAAGAAATCAAATAAGTAAAGTAAAGCTTAAAGTAAAGTACTATTTTTGCTTTATACATAAATATCTTAACAAAGGCAAACTTATCTCCTCATTCTCTTCTTTCCTTTCATTTCCCACGGTGGCCATCTTTCCTCCTCTCTCCATCGGTTTCCAACAGAACCATATCATTCTTCATCCTTCTTCACTTGTAACTTATGACTCCATGCTCCGAATTTTATTCCGAGACTACCGTTCTCTTAGTTGGAGCAAGCTCTACAACATTATCTTTTCAAATCATCAAAACCACCATTTCGGTGCCAAGGAGAACTTCCATGGAAGGAGCTTGAGCTAATATTTTTATGCCTTGTTGATCACCTTTGCTTCAAGGTAAGGAAAAACCAAAGAAAACTCCATTTCCTTCATTTTTGGTGTTGACCGAAAATGCACCTTGTAATGGTGTCTTCTCTTGTCTTGTTTTAGCTTCATTTAAATCTTCCAAGGGATAGGAGGAGTCCTCTCTTGATACTCATTCAAGCTCTCTTTCCATTCAAAGGTAAAATAATTACCTTGATGTGTGAAAACAATATATGTAATTAGGGTTTACAATGAGATGGAGCTTAAAGCTTGAAAACTCGTTATGATGTTTGTATATTGTTAAGTAGTTGACAAGGAGTGAAATGCCTTACCGGTTTTAAGAGGAAACAAGAAAGAAGTTTGAGTGGAAAAGAGGTAAATATGCTATCTCAATGTGGTTTAATGCCTTAGGAGAAATGAGCTTATAATGCTTGCTAAAACTACCTAAAGAGCAAATGGTGAATGACTTAGTAAGTTGTTCTCAAGGAGATTAGTAAAGGAACATATGTCTTGGTGTGTGTAATTGCAGGTCAAAGGCTTATGTATTGTGGAAATTCAGTGTTTAAGGATTATGCAATTTAAGGGCCTAAGAGCCATGTTATTTAAGGGCCTAAGTGCCAATCAAGTTTAATTATGCACTATATTGTGATGTAGTGTAAATTTGGTGAAGTTTTGTGAGTGATAGTGTTCTTGATGAAATTAGGTGTTCTTGAGTGTTTAATGGTGAAAACTATGAGTTTTGGAATGATGATGTGCTAAGAGAACCCATGGCGAAATTTGTAAAATGTATAAGGAATTATAAGTGCTTAAATGAACTTGGGTGAACTAGGAATTGTTAGGAATGGATACATGCTTCACTAAGGAAGAACACATGCATTAAGGTGTTCTATGGTGCTATAAGGATTTAGGCATTGTCTTGGAAGTTCTAGGAATTCAATATGTGTTTTTGAGAATGTATTAAAGTCTTGGAGAAGTTTGTTTAAGGTTTAGGTTATGTGATGTGCAAGGTGGGAATAATGTATAGATAAGGTTTTGAGAATGGAACTTTAAGGAGTTGTGAAAAAGAAGATTTGGTTAGTAAGAGAAGATGCTTGGGAGATGATGTTATGATGGTGAGGAAACACTTTGGTATAGAGGTATTATGGATGAAACACCACTTAAGAAACTAGGAGAAAACATTGTAAGTGTTAGAAATTTTGTGAAGATATAAGTAAAGGTTTAAGGAATTAGAAAAAGAGTTTTGTGAGTGTTTAAGGATATCTTAAGGTGTGTTTGAAGTGCTCAAATGAGGTTAGGATGTACTAGGTCATATGGGGTGAAGTTTGGAGTTGAGTGTAAAAAGGAAAACAAAGATTTGGGGCAGACCGGACTTGCGACCGGACTTGCAAGTTCGGTCGGGCCCAGTTTACCCTGCGAGAATTAGCTTCTGGAATGGACCGGACATAGGACCGGACTTGGCAAGTCCGGTGGGGCTAAATTTCCAAAGGGAAGAAACTCTCGGGAAAAGACCGAACATGCGACCGGACTTACAAGGTCAGTCGGAGTAGAAAATTTTGGCGGAAATATGTTCTGGAATCGACCGGACATGGACAAGTCCGGTCGGACCAAAAACATGGGTTAAGGTTATGAAATGATATGTAATGATGGGGATTGATTAGTAATGATGTTATAAAGTTGTTAAGAACATGTTAGGTGAGTTTTAATGACAATTAAGTGGGTAAAAAGTTGTATTGGAATGTAAAAGTAAAAAGTTAAAGAGTGAAGTTATGTAACTAAGTTAACGGGGAAAAAGTTATAAGCATTAGACATTAATAATCATGCTACCCGATGTTAATAAAAGTACATGTAATGTTATCAGTTGTTCGAGAATTGCTCGAGGAACATAAGTGGACGTGGTAAAGTGGACTCCGGTGACAGGTATGGTTTTCTTGCAACCTGTGTCCTACCGGATTACACCGTCTTGTATGCCAATATGTTTTACTGAGTGTTTGCCACCTTGTAAGATTAAAAATGTAATGAGTTTATAGTAATTCATTTATGTGGCGAATTTGGCCTCCGAACCATTTAACCTCAAATAATGTGTTAAACCTTAGCTAACCAATCTAGGAACACATGAGTGATCGGTATTCGGAGTTGACGGCCCAAACCTTGGGAACGAGCTAACCACGGCTATGTGTGAGTTAGTTGGACATTGTTGTTGTATGCAAGTGTGTGAACCTCCCTTGTGTGCTTCACTCGGTTATGATACCGTATGGTGTGTGGATGTGGTAGGCTCCATAATGGATCTCTAACTACTTATTTATAAGTGTATATGTACTAATGGGGGGTGAGGAGTCCGGTTGTTCCGGCCACGCGTGTGATGGACGAGAGTCGATATCATATCCAGTTCGGCTCTCTTGGTGTATGTATAGGTGGTATTCCAATTTGGTTTCTACCTTCCCTTAGCTTATCCAAAGCTAGTTACTGACTCACGTCGGGCCACAGGGGCATACGTATGTTATTTCGGTGTGCTTGGGATTACTATATCTGACACACCTTGGGTTTAAGTTAACCGTTCGATATAACTGGACGGTAACGAGGTTGGTAACGAGCTTAGCATGAGATTGACAATAATCTCTAGGCTCACTATATATATACTAACTATGGTGGAAGGTTCCTTGTGTGAACCGATCTTATGGTGTTTGTGTTGATATTGTGCTAGGCAATTTCCCTTGCTATGTGTGAGCCTCGATTTTAAACCCTATCCTATGTTGATTAAAGTTGATTAAGATCTAACCGGGTTTTAGGTCCACTTGTAACCTAAGATTAATAACTATGTCATATAACAAAAATTATTAAAACCTAAGCTAGCTCACTGGAACCTATTAAGAGTCGCCACCTAATTTTAACCTAGATCAAATTAGGAAAGGAGAGTTCGGGTTCGGGGGCTTGATATTCGACTTAATTAAGGTTCAATTACTTTCATTACCCCTAGAAGTCGTTTTTCCGCTACTTAGTTTAATTACGGCTTATTACGAGTCGTTTTTAACCTAAGTGCGCGCTTCTGTTTTTTTTATTTTTTAACATTTTTTGACAGAAAATTAAAGTGGAAATTAAAATACTTAAACTAGGGTTTCGGAGGCAGAATTAGGTCAAGTTTTGTTTCCGTCCGTAGCCACGGACCTAATGTCCGAGGCCACGGACCCCAGTTAACCTATATGAAAATAAAAGTCGAATTAAACATAAAACAAAATTGAAAAGTCCGGGGCCACGGACAGGCTGTCCGTGGGCCCGGACATTATTAGAAAACCTAAATTTTAAAGTTTAAAAATTCTGCCGCCGTCCGTGGGCGTCCGAGCTTACGGACAGGGAGTCCGGGACCCCGGACATGACGTCCGTGGGTGCGGACCGCCTCGGACGGCGGTGTTGAGGCTGTTCCCGAAGGTGTTTTTGGCTCAAATTTTATGGGTGTGTAGCCTGAAGGATGTACAAGACGTTAGTGATTGAAAGTTGTCAATTTGAATTCGAATTAAGCATGAAACTTAGCAAACAAGTTATTGGACAGAAGCTTAAACAAACAGCAATACAGAAGCGTAGAGGGGTTAGTTTGAGCCCAAATTTTGAGGCAAGACAGATAATACCGTGGAGAGTTAGGAAAGTGGGATTTCTACCTGTTTTACCTTCGGATTCACGGTGATTCTTCACACCGGGATTCGTCGAGTGCTCCGTTGATGGCAGACCCGAGAGGATTTCGAACCAAGCTTCTGGTTGTTGGTTGTTCTTGCTGTTCTTCACGTTTTGGTGGTGTTTTTGTGGGGTTTTGATGATTGATGATGTTGTGGGAGTTGAAAAATATGTTTTGGTGTTGATTTTGGTGAGATTTCGGTGTTTGATTGTGGCTCTGGAGTTCAAAAACGTGGAGAAAGAGAGACGGCTGCCTTCCTTGAGAGTCTAGGGTTCTTGAGGTTATTCTTTGATCATGGGATAAGGCTCCTTATATAGGCTTCCTTAAAGATAGAAAAATCCGGTAAAAACCGAGATTTACCGACGTTTTAGCTCAAGGGCTTCCAAAAGGAATTTGATTATGAAATTTTACACGTGGGTAAAGGATGATTTCTGAATTTTCTAAAGTGGAATCGAATTTTTTGGATATTGGAATATTTTTAAATTCAATTTCTCGTCAGTTTCAGTCAGAAATTGCTAGAAAATTATTGGAAACTCGAAAAATCGAAATTCCAACGCCATTATGCCCAAAATGTCATCCTCTATCATGGGTTAAAATTTCAAAGAATTTTGAACTAATTTGACCCTTATTTGGAGGAGAGAGAAAGCCTATAGGGGCTTAGGAGCCTTGAAAAATTACGAAAGTGCCCCTGGAGATGACTAAGCTGCCCCTGGTACTCTGAAATGTTCTGATTGAACTGGGAACCCTCGCTACTTGACCAAACCAGCCTATTAGTAGAGACTCTCTTCCGGGGGGGTTGAAATTTTGGGTATAACAGATTGCCCCCCGTCAACTAGACTATGTAATGGAATGAGAAGGCTAGTTGATGCTTGAGTGATACCCCCAAAATTTTGGATCTTAAAAGACCCCACATGCAATTGTAGTCCGACAAGTTGTGTCGAGCTGTTCTAAGGCGCTGACTACCTATGAGTAAAGTGGAAGGGATGTCAAGCGATTCTAAGGCGTTGACTACCTATGAATGATACGATAATGTCAAGCGATTCTAAGGCGTTGACTACCTAACGAGTGAAAATTGGGTGGTATGCAAATGCGAGAATGCTGAAATGCTAGTGATGCTGATGATGCTGACGATGCTGATGATGCTGATGATGCTGACGATGCTGCTGATGCTGATGATGCTCGGATGCTTCTGGGGACCGAAACCCGTTCCAATGCTCCTGGTTGGTATACTATGGGACTTATTGCCTCTGCCCACCAACTGGGGTGCTGGGATAACTTCTAGATTACCAAGGGGACTTATTGCCACTGCCCACTAGTTGTTTCTCCCAAGAAGTTGACATGAAGATGGGGACTTATGCCTCTGCCTCTGCCCCGCCAACTTAGATCACGCTCTGTCTCGTACTTGTCTCGCACTGAAGATGATACTAGGTCTCGTACTGGTCTCGCACTGGATGATGACGATAGGTCTCGCACTGATGAAGATGATGGGTCTCGCACTGACGAAATTGATGGGCTCGCACTGATGAAGATGCTTGGTCTCGCACTAAGTCTCGTACTAAATGGATGAAGAAAAAGCTGGATTCCGCACTGATTCTGGGTCGCGCACTGAATGAAGATGTCTTGTACTAAAGTCTTGAAAATGATGGGTCTCGCACTGATGAAGATGGTAGGTCTCGTACTGAATGAGGAAACTGCAGGGCCTCGCACCGTTTTGGGTCTCGAACTAAAAATGAGTTAGGAAGATAATGGTCTCGTGCAAATGATGAGAACTGATTACTGGAGTGCCAAACATGGCAATGATGATGTGTATCAATAGATGAAAGATACTCGTTCAAAACAGGAAACTGTTGGAAAAGGTGCCGAACTTGGCAATGCTTGAGAAAAACCCTGCTGAAAAAGGAAAGTAAAATGATCATTTCCTGACTAAAAATTTCAAATCTGCAATTTGCTTCTTGAAAAATGAACATGCCATTGGTGGAAGTGTGTGGTGTTTGTTGTGGTGCTGAAGGCTTTTGCCGGTGTTCAGGATTTGTGACAGACCTGGGATTGGGTTGTGATTTTGGATGGAGGTCAGGGTTATGACGGGCCTGATGTTTTTGTGGAGGTAAGGCCAATGACGGGTTTGAGAGTGTGTGTGTGGTGGTAAGGGCTTATGTGTGCCTGTGGTGGGATGGTGGTGCTCGAGCTTTGGGTTTTAATTGGTGCTGACATGGCAATTGTTGGAACCAACAATTGCCCCCAGTATTTTTTCCTTAGGACAATCTGAGCTAGAGTTCATGGCAATCGATCGTCCCGATCGATTGCCCCCAGTATTTTCTTTGATTAAACATGCGAACAAGTCTCACCCTCACAGGGTCGAGGCTTATGCTTTGATGTGGTGCTCCCTAACCTACACTCGATGTGGTCGGTGTTTGCACTCATTTCTCGCTCATGGTCATAACTTCTAAACCATTGAATTCAATATTTGATGGATTTACGCATTTGATCTGTTACTTTCACGTGATTGGACACATAACTATCAAGTCGGAAGTCTTTAAAGCTTATAACGTGGCCATAGGGTGTGATGAAAGACGACGGGATCATGGAGGGATATTTGAGGTATGTGGAGCTTAAATGGGTGACCAAAGCTGCAACTTGCGTCTTCTCTCAGATTCATCTTCCTTGTCTTGAAGTCGTCTAACTGCTTCATGTTGACGTTGGTTTTGAGCTTCTGGACCTGGACTTTTGGAGTTGTCCTTTACACCATTTCTCTTTTTTGTCATTTGGACTTCTTCGAGGCACTTCGGGTTCGCCTTTTTGTTTTATCCTTTCTTGACTTTGCCTTTGGGGTTCTTGTGTTTCCCGGTTTTGGGCTTCGAGAGCTGTTTTGATGTGAGCTCTTTTGATCCTGTGTCACTCTGGGACCATTTACGGATCACTTCGTCATGCTGATAGCGGCATCGCTTTCTTCGGCTAGATGATAATGTTATCCGAGAGTCGGCTCCTTGCTTCCTTTGGTCACCGGGTCGGGCATTCATCATTGGCTGGGTTATTTTGTGGTGTTCTATTATCGAAAAGGGATATATGAAAGGCTCACGGGGGTGCCTAGGGTTTAATGTCAGGGTTCACAAGTTTTTGGCTATGTGGTGCTGTACCTAGTGCTTCGTCATTCCTGATAGTTGTGTATCCGTTCTTTGTTACTTTTCGCAGATCTAAGAGTAAATTTACAATTATCTCCTTCGGTCAGAGTTTCCATTTATCTCACCTTTGAATGTGGTCTTACCAGAGTCGTGTAAAAATGACACGTTCGTTCACTCATGGTTTTCCTACTCAAGACACTCTCGTGAGATTTTCACTTGGAAACTCGTTCGCCACATTTAAACAAAAGATAAAAGACACGAACTTAAACTTAGATTGCCCCCAGTATTGAATTGGGGTTTGTTGACAACAATTCGATAGATCCGACTTTGAACCTCTTTGTGGATTGTTTGGATATTATAGGGTGAGTTAGGTGTTTGGTTAGGCATTTCAATTTTTTTAGAACAGAGACAAGCCGTTCCATTGCATAGTCAGAAATGTTTGCTTCGTGATCCTTTTCCTTAAAAAACTATTTGTTTTCCTTATTTTTCGATGAATGAAAAATGGTTTGTACAGGAGTTGTGAAAATGGAACTATGATTTTATTTAATCTCATGAAAGAAACGTAAAGATTACAATCAGAGGTGACTGAAAACTAACTAATAAGCTACTAGGAAAATTTGAAGATGCAAGAAAACGATCTGCACACTTAGAAAAATTGGACTCCTTGCTCGAGGAGGTCTTGAATCTTGTGCTTCAATGCTCGGCAATTATCAGCATAATGGCCAGGCAACTGATGGTAGTGGCAGAATTGATTAAGATGCCTCCCCAAATGAGTGGTTCCTGGCCGAGGGGCCAGGGGCTGTAGCAGGTTTCTCTTCTGAGCTCTTCAAACGCCTGACTTGGTGCTCGGCCAATGTTGGTGAATTCCTTTGCGATGAGTCTCGCGCGTGGTAAGGGTACTGTCATAAGGTTTTGATGCGGAGATCTAGGTCGTTGAACCATATTCACTTCTGGGAAACTGCTTTGACGCAAGCTACTGTCTGAAGATAAGCCTTTTCTGGTCCTGGCTTAGGTAATTTGGAGCCACTGCCGAGTTTCTTGAGCACGCGAGCTCCAAACCTTCCTTATGAATCCTTTCCTCTAGAATACCGACCTGTCCCATCAACATGTCCAAACTCGAAAGTACATAAATTTTAGCTCATGGTTGTGTTGTTTTCGCATGTTCTCAATTATCATGCGGATTTGCTCCTGCTCGTCCATTCTGGTACGCATGGCTGCAGCCTTTCTCCTCCAACGCTTGATGAAGTCCGACATGGACTCACCGTCTTTCTGTCGAGTTCCTGCCAGATCGATTCTGGTGACCTCGAGGTTCTAGCATACTCGAAATGATTTAGGAAGCCTCGCAAACCTCCTCGTAGGTTTTGGTATTCATCTTCTGAGTGAGATACCAACGCTGAGGAGTCTCGTCTAGATAGCGTGCGAAAACTTTGGCTTTTTGCATATCGTTGAGCCCCAAGATGGACATTTCTCGGTCGAACATAGCCAAGTGAATCTGTGGATCCGAGGAACCTTTGTACAAAGCGAGTGCAGGCAGCTTCAGCTTTAGGGGAAGATCAACTTCGGGATACGACGCCGTGGAGAAATAATCGAAGCCAGCTGGTTTGTTGGTTTTCTCTATGCGCTCAATCCTTTTCAAAACCCTTTTGACCTCTGCAGCTAGCTGGTTGTCAGGAACATCCTTCCCCTACGTGTTTGAGGATCTTGGGCTCTAACAGAGTCAATCTCGATGTAACTACGATTAAGATTTTCATCCACAAGCTTTTCCAGAGTGTGCTGATTTGTCTCCTGGAGATTAGCCTTACTCCTCAGTTCCTCGACAATGGACTCCAAGACCTTGTACCCTTGCAGCACAGCGGCCAACTGGGCCTCGGTGTTGATCGGATTTCCTCCTTCTGCCATATCTGGATTCGGGCTTGCCTGTTTCCAAGAAGTCCATTATTAGCTAACAGAGGAAGTGGGTTGAAAGACACTAGGGTGATAATGACACTTCACAAGGTAGATCGAAACAGGCTTAGGCTGAAAGCAAGTGGGCCAAGATACCCAGAAAATGAGGTGCTTGGGCTGAAGTATCTCTCATGTTGGAATTTGGACTGAAATGTAAACAGATGGCTTTGATTGGGCCTGAGAGGTGACACCTATCTAGGGTTTTGGGCCAGGCCCGAATAAGAAGTCTGCCTAGATTAGAATGAGCCCTTGGGCCGGAATGTGTTTGGGCCTAGAGCAAAGCACATGGGCTGGAGTGGTCCCTAAATCACAAATGAGCCTAACTTTCTTTGGGCCAGAGAAGATGGTTGCTAAACCGAAAAAGATTTTATCTTCAGGCCTTGTGAGTTATTTCAAGTTCATGTGGATTTTCTTTTTTTGGGCCTAGAACTAATTGGATAATTCAAATTGGGCCAGAAGAGAAATCACCTAAGTCTAAGCTTTTGGGCTGAAGCCCGAATGACTCACATATTAAACCAAACAGGACCTCTGGGCCGCAAACAAGTAGAGCCGCCAATTCGGGTTGGGCTAGGCTAATGTAGGAGAAGTTCCTATCAATCTGTAGGCTGGGTAATGGGCTGATCATACAAGCAAACAAGGCCCACACAAATTCAACATGTCCTCACTAGATGTTTAAATCCAAACGGGTATGGATCGATCCGGAGAGGTGCTTGGGGCATGGGCCCAGGTCACCTCAAAGGAATAGGGCTTGCACGCTATTCTCTTTGGGCTTCCCCACTTTTTCCACATCACCTGAAGGTGTGCGTCTACGGTCGGGTCTTTGACTGACCAAACAATAGGCTAGGTAAGGACACTGCCAGGAAAACGCATGGGGCTAAGGCCCAGGTATTAAGGGGATGTGGTTAGACGACATCCTCCTCTTTTCCCCCGCTTATTCACATCACCTAAAAGGTGTGAGTCCCTGACAGGGGACCCTAGATGGGTCCCGGGGTGAAACTAGTTTGTGTGGACCCTCGCTCTCATATGATGCAAGGGTGCAAAAATTTAAGGTGCGCACGAAAGTAAACAAACAAAGTAATAAAGCCATAAATAAACAATTTTTCGAGTTAAGCCCTCTTTCTTAAAATTAAACAAGTTAAAATTAAGAATTTATCCCCAGCAGAGTCGCCAGTCTGTGAGCCTCGATTTTAAACCCTATCCTATGTTGATTAAAGTTGATTAAGATCTAACCGGGTTTTAGGTCCACTTATAACCTAAGATTAATAACTATGTCATATAACAAAAATTATTAAAACCTAAGCTAGCTCACTGGAACCTATTAAGAGTCGCCACCTAATTTTAACCTAGATCAAATTAGGAAAGGAGAGTTCGGGTTCGGGGGCTTGATATTCGACTTAATTAAGGTTCAATTACTTTCATTACCCCTAGAAGTCGTTTTTCCTCTACTTAGTTTAATTACGGCTTATTACGAGTCGTTTTTAACCTAAGTGCGCGCTTCTGTTTTTTTTATTTTTTAACATTTTTTGACAGAAAATTAAAGTGGAAATTAAAATACTTAAACTAGGGTTTCGGAGGCAGAATTAGGTCAAGTTTTGTTTCCGTCCGTAGCCACGGACCTAATGTCCGAGGCCACGGACCCCAGTTAACCTATATGAAAATAAAAGTCGAATTAAACATAAAACAGAAAATTGAAAAGTCCGTGGCCACGGACAGGCTGTCCGTGGGCCCGAACATTATTAAAAAACCTAAATTTTAAAGTTTAAAAATTCAGCCGCCGTCCGTGGGCGTCCGAGCTTACGGACAGGGAGTCCGGGACCCCGGACATGACGTCCGTGGGTGCGGACCGCCCTCGGACGGCGGTGTTGAGGCTGTTCCCGAAGGTGTTTTTGGCTCAAATTTTATGGGTGTGTAGCCTGAAGGATGTACAAGACGTTAGTGATTGAAAGTTGTCAATTTGAATTCGAATTAAGCATGAAACTTAGCAAACAAGTTATTGGACAGAAGCTTAAACAAACAGCAATACAGAAGCGTAGAGGGGTTAGTTTGAGCCCAAATTTTGAGGCAAGACAGATAATACCGTGGAGAGTTAGGAAAGTAGGATTTCTACCTGTTTTACCTTCGGATTCACGGTGATTCTTCACACCGGGATTCGTCGAGTGCTCCGTTGATGGCAGACCCGAGAGGATTTCGAACCAAGCTTCTGGTTGTTGGTTGTTCTTGCTGTTCTTCACGTTTTGGTGGTGTTTTTGTGGGGTTTTGATGATTGATGATGTTGTGGAGTTGAAAAATGTTTTGGTGTTGATTTTGGTGAGATTTCGGTGTTTGATTGTGGCTCTGGAGTTCAAAAACGTGGAGAAAGAGAGACGGCTGCCTTCCTTGAGAGTCTAGGGTTCTTGAGGTTATTCTTTGATCATGGGATAAGGCTCCTTATATAGGCTTCCTTAAAGATAGAAAAATCCGGTAAAAACCGAGATTTACCGACGTTTTAGCTCAAGGGCTTCCAAAAGGAATTTGATTATGAAATTTTACACGTGGGTAAAGGATGATATTTCTGAATTTTCTAAAGTGGAATCGAATTTTTTGGATATTGGAATATTTTTAAATTCAATTTCTCGTCAGTTTCAGTCAGAAATTGCTAGAAAATTATTGGAAACTCGAAAATCGAAATTCCAACGCCATTACGCCCAAATGTCATCCTCTATCATGGGTTAAAATTTCAAAGAATTTTGTACTAATTTGACCCTTATTTGGAGGAGAGAGAAAGCCTATAGGGGGCTTAGGAGCCTTGAAAAATTACGAAAGTGCCCCTGGAGATGACTAAGCTGCCCCTGGTACTCTGAAATGTTCTGATTGAACTGGGAACCCTCGCTACTTGACCAAACCAGCCTATTAGTAGAGACTCTCTTCCGGGGGGGTTGAAATTTTGGGTATAACACTATGCTATGATATGTATACGTTAGGTGCTTAAAATGAATACGATGTTATCAGGTGTGCGCTGAAACAAGAAAGGTTTGGTTATGTTTGTTATGTGAGGAATAAGATATGTTGTAGGATATGGAGTGTGTGGATCATGGAAATGAATCCCAGTTATGACAAGAGGCGTTTAAGGATAACCCGATTAATGGGTACGTGTCGTTCATTAAGGAAGTAGCTCCGTTTTAGAGGAGAGCCACTCTAGGGTTAAAGGAATAATTGGATGATTTGTTAAGTGTGGATGTGTTGGTTATAGGTTGAGCCCATTGAGGCGAAATGTTATGTGTTGTATGTTTATGGCTTGTATGCATGATTTAAATATAATCAACCGCATGCTAATACGACAATTAGTTGTGCGTGGCCCGGTAACATGTGGGCTGCGGGATTACCATACCAGCAAAGGTGCTGAGCCCCTTGGGGGCCACCCTTTCTCTCCTTTTCTATTTCAGGTACAAGGAGCTGGAAGCCGTTCGAGAGTAGGACGGGGTAGATGTTTATACAGGGGTAGCCATTTAAATGGCGTAAGCATTGTAGGCGTAGTAAGACCGAAATTGTTATCGGCATTAGTTTGTAAATACTCGGTACGGTTGGAATGTAATAAGTATGGGTTGTTGTTAAGGGAAGCAAATGTAACGTGTAGTTGCTCGGGAGTCTAGTCCATCAGACCGATACAAAGTACATGTATTAGCCTTGTTAGCCACGTGGGTGGTTAACGGCGTGTAACACCATTGAAATAAGTAATGTGATGAGTTGAGTTTCCGCTGCAATGTGTTGTTAAGTGTACGGTGGTGGTTGGGGTGTTACAAAAAAGTGGTATCAGAGCGAAGTATCGCTCTGATGACTGAATTACCGAGCTTAGGAAGTACCGAGTTAGGATTTAAGTACTTTGGGTTAAGGGTTGAGTGATAGCGTGAGAGATACGCTAGTAAGGAACTACCAGTGAATACTGGAAACCTACTATATCCATCCCACCCTCCACAATCCCTGTTATATAACTTGGGAAACAACGCCAGAGAGATGGAAGTCCACTCTCATACTCGGGAATACCCGATCTGGCTGTTATTAAATACCTTTAGGGTACGGAGAACCTGTCATACGGTAGATCCCGAAAACTGGGAATCCCGGAGACGGTTCCCATCTAAACAGTGTTAACCGCATTTCATAGCGAAGAGCGAAGAATCAGTGTACAAAAGAATAGAATTTCCGGCAACCTGGGTCGACATGCTGAGCAGTCGAGAACAACCAGCTTGCAACGCACCAACCGTGCAACAGGCAAGAAATGGATTAATAAAACCCGAGACTAGTGTCTACGGGACCACAGTTGATAAATAATACACCAATGGTATATCAACCGACAAGGGAACTACAACGTAGTGCCCAAATACGTGGAACGGGCTACAAAGAGAATACAATACTAAGAAAAAGGGGTCTCCCAGAATGGGAAACACCCTAGTTAATGATATCATGTGAAAACAGTGAGAAGTCACCTAGAGGAGTATTTATCAAGGCAGTAAGATCAGTGAGGGCCAACAAGGCCACTGATGACAATATGGGTCAAAACAATACCACAATCGGTATGTGTCAAACCGATAGCCAGTTAGCATGGCGCACTTGCCATAGCAAGTGCTGCTATAACAGGGCTGTTCGGGAAATTCATAACCACTACAAAGTACTTGGAAAAGTACCATAAAGTTAAATGTGATTGTCATAACAGTGGAAGGGCCTGTTAGCCTAACCTCTGCAATTGGAAATACACCAGTCAGCAAGAAGCTAGACTTGGCTAAGGTAAGAAGATGTTGTGAAACCATGAAAATTTTCTTTCAAACCCAAATTTATTCAAACCCTTTCTTTTCAAAACCAGATTTTCTTTCAAACCAACACTTCTTTCCAACCTTCTTTCAAACCAAACCAGTGAAACCAGGGGCAATTGACAAGGATACAACAGTGGATAAACCTTCCCTCGATTAAGTTCGGGAAGCAAGGAATGAATATTGTCACGGGACAATATAAGGGAGTTGACAACAGAATACTTCACCTAGGCGTGTGACGGACACTACAAGTGTACCAACTGTGTTGTGGGACGACCGCACTCCGATAGGAGCTTGTGGGCCTGACAGACCTACTTATAGGTTAGTTGGGTAAGTAGTAATGTATCAGTATGATACCCCATATATGTATACGAGTAGAGTCCGAAACACGGGAAGTAGTCGACTCCGTCTACGGTCAGCAATATAAATCAAACGAGAGCTAGAGATTACAAGGAATGGTTGAAGTTAAGGAACTCAGTTAAGTTAACGAGACTAAAGGAATTAGTGAATTCCTTTCAAGGAAATGTTTAAGAGTCAGGAGGTGCGAAGTGCACTAACTGAATGTAAAGACAGCTTATATGCATTAAGGATCCCCAGGGATAAACATGATAGCTGGAAAGCAGGGCAAGGCAGATGCCTAATGTGGACCCAGTAAAGTGCAATGGACGGGATGAAATTCCCAAAATGAGTACCTACACTATCAGGAAATGTTGATCTTCACAGAAGAAGATAATAACCAGTGAAGAACGCAAAAAGGTGTGGCTAACAGAATGTACCCATGAGTGCAAGCCAGATGTAATGGCATATGTTAGTAACACCCGGGAGCAATCCTTGAGGGGTGTTTGGATTAAACATTGTTAGATGGAGCAATATAACAAAACACAAGATTTGGAACAATTACCCGGATCAAATTGTTGAACGAAATACATGACAGAAACGCAAGGGTTGAAATTAACACCCAGTTTAGACATAAGTTGTCAGGAGACGGACTGACAAACCTAAGGGGCATCCCATAAAAGGAAGCGGAATGCAACGACCTTGTCATGGAGCCCACTACAACCTCTAAACATGTAATGTTGTACAGAGAAGTACATATGTGTGGACAGCCTACAATGAGCCCAGCTCAAGGCAAATAAGGCTTATAAGCCATAAGCAAGATATGTTATATAAATTTGATTGATTGTGGAAGTTTATGTTGTATAAGTGGATAAAGTGGTAAGCGAACCACTGCATTAAGAGTGGGGATACCTCTCGATATTGTGAGACCGCAGAAGCGGTAGTTATGTGAATCAACTTCAAGAAATATGTGGAGGATGGACCGCGTTGTTATTACCCCCAGGGTGATTTGAATAAAATAACACGAAAGGAAGTGCTCGTACCAGTTGTGTACACAGGAAGAGTAATAAGTCTGATAGCAATCACCATAGGTGTGTGAAGCTAAATGTGTAGCGAACAACGCTCAAGAAAACATAAAGACTAAAAAAAAATATAGTATATTCAAAAATCAGCCAAATAAGTGGCCAGATAAACCCAGTGTAATAGCGGAAGCTAATATAATAGCGGATGCAGTATAAGTTGATGTTGTATAATGAGTAAGGATACGGTGCGCAATAAGCGACCGTTGTGTGAGTATTGTTAAATGATAAAATGGGAGTGAGCAGAGTTATGAGTTAAACCCAGTGGAGGCATAACAGTAAATGATGGCAAACGAACCGAGCAGTAAGCCGGTGACAAGTATTATGTGATAAGAATTTCAGTAAAACAAAGTGTAAATTCCTATCGCAATCGCATGAGAGATTTACTGTCAAGAGTTTACGCCTTTGCACTCTGTATGACTGAGTGTTTTGGTATTGCACTTGCGCAATAATGATCAAGTGGGATAGCTAGGGATCAGAAGCATGGTAATTGTGGAGGAATAATGTTATAATGGCCGATGCATAGGAAATGCAAGGCCGCACCAATAAAAGAGTACTTGTACAAAACCAAATGTGGAGACATGATTAACAGCAAGTGACTACGGTAGCACTAACTGCCAAATATCGGTATGGAATATACCCCAAATGTTGTAAATAGCTGAGAGAGCACTACACACTAGGTAGTAGCTCAATCTCAACCGACAGTAAGTCGGTAGAAGCAAGTCAATCATTGTGAATTACATAGTAGTTTACGCTGTAAGCTATTGGAGAAGTGGATGGAAAGTTTTGAAACTCACCGAATTCGCTCAGGGTAAGAGATACCATGCGTCGGTTGAGAAACCATCCTTCCCAAGATAAGGGTAATACATTGGAGATGTACAATACAGTAACAGTAACGAATGGGGCAAACTAGCTCTATAATTATCAGGGTTGCGCAACAGAGGCCAGTGAGCCCATGCGTCAGATACCGGATATACATTGTGAATATGAATGGATGGCTAGTTATCAATGCCTAAAAGCCTCACAGGCCAGGACCGAAACCGGTTATGAGTTACAACTCCAATGCGAATTCTTGGTTTAGGGATTAAACCGCCAATATGGTTAAAATCCTCTAACCAAAACACATTGTGTACCAGACCGCGTGGAAGTTAAAATACTTCACGACGGCAGAACATTTTAAAGCCAATGTTCAGTGGTTGATTACGTGGGCGTAATCCCTCTTAAGGGGGGTAGAGCGTAAAGCCGCTTAGTGTGTTTTACCGTACAAGTGTACGTGAACTATGTTGTGCATTGCACAAAAATAAATTGTTATGATGGTTGGCGCGTGTGTTATACAAGCATACGCACTCATTTATGGTTAAAAATTGTGGTAATTGCGCACAGAAGATGCGAATACCATTGTGGGAAGTGTGTTCATTTTGTTGACAGTGGTGTGTGAGAGTACAAGTGGAAGGGAGTAAAGAAACTTCCGGGGATCTAAAACCCCGATGGTGCATAAATGTAAGCCATGTATTGTATTTTGATAAAAAATATATGTATATATATACAGTGTTGTGATTTATGAAGGGGTATGAGACCGACATAGAACCTAGTAAGAATTAAATTTCCCTAGGTAACTTGAAGTTGGATTTGGGTGATGATTGATAGACGGATATCTATCCCTTGGAGATGTTATGATTATGACTAGAAGGATTCGAAGATAGAAAATGGGATATGCTTGAATTAATTGTTGGTTGAAAAAAGTGGGAGGTGAAACTTGATTATCATGAGATCAAGGGAAGCCGAACACAAATTGGGGTGGAAAGATAGTTCAACACTGATGCTGATCACATCAGGGTTGATGACTCTTGAAGCTCCCTGTAAGTGGTCACAAACAACCATGTTAAGAAAATACAAGGAGCATAAATTGGACTTGGAGTTTGTGTTGCGTTTTCAAAAAGAATTTCAATTGGTATTTCCAAAACAGTCAATTAATATTTTGAATAAAGGATTCTCTTATACTTAACCTAGTAAGAGTATTTTTGTAGTACTTGCTCACGAGCTGAGGACGTATGAGCCTTTGTCTTCGGACCGGTGACATGAGAAGTATATGTTAAAAAATTAGTGAATGTTTTGACCTCCCAAAGGAACGGGGACCAGAAGGTGTCCATCGCGACCGGGTTCTACGGGATCACAGTGTATGTACTCAACATGGGATTCGAACCCATGGAGAGATGGAAAAGGTATTTCTGTTTGATATACATGCTATGACATGTTGTTTGGTATGTGTGATAAAGTTATTCTGACTTTGATCTCCTAAAGTGTATGCTATCAAGACCTATGAGTCTAAATGTTTGTGTTTCATAGACCTATGTGTCTAAATGTGGTTATGTCACCCAGACCTAAGAGTCTGAGGGATTTATGTAAGTGCAAATGTGGTGAAGGTACCCGGACCATTAAGTCCGAGGTTACCATGTGAGTATGATATTTTATGTATAATGTGGATAGGTTGCCCGGACCATTAAGTCCGAGGTTGGATGTAAAGGGTGGTTGGTAATGGAAGTTATATGGCTAAGTAATTCCCGTATTCTAATCCAATGATGCGAGGAAATGTGAACTTCGAGGACGAAGTTCTTTTAAGGGGGTAGATTGAATACCCCAAATCTTGGTATGTTGTTTAAATGTTTAAAATAAGGTATCTAAAGGCTAAAAAGTGCCTTAGGAACATCAGTGCATAGTTTAAACCATAGTTAAAACGCAATAAAACACTGAGACACGGTTCGAGCAAAAACATGCTCTAAGCTTGGAGTAACTTGGTTAGGACCCAAAGAGCCTACCAAGATTTGATAATATTAATTGTGATTTTATAAGGCTAATTAAGTCCTTAGGAAACCCTGGTGGACAATGAAACCAAACAAAACACAAATAAATACCTTAAGGTCAATATGGGCTAAATGTGCTCTAAGCTTGGGATAAATTTGTATAAGACCTAATGTCATACCTATACCTTATAAATATGTTAATGAATATTAAATCAATTACCAAAGAAACCAAGCTTGAAAACAAGTTAAAAACAAAATGTGCTTTAAGGAGTCTTAAAGCACGTTTTTGAAAAGTATCTTGTAAATGAGTTTTGAATGGCTAAATGTCCATTATTACTCTTTAATTAACATGTGTACTATATAGTATCACATTTGGGTGGCTATATCAATGGAAATCAAAAATTTCACTTCTATGTGCCTTGTTTTGTGAATAGTGATTTTATAAGCTAGTTTGTAACATATAATGTTATAAGTAATTAAATTGACAAATGGACTAAAGTACCCTTCTAACTAAATGGGGGCCGGTTTTTCAAGGTGTGAGTCACCAACTTGTAAAAGAAATCAAATAAGTAAAGTAAAGCTTAAAGTAAAGTACTATTTTTGCTTTATACATAAATATCTTAACAAAGGCAAACTTATCTCCTCATTCTCTTCTTTCCTTCATTTCCCACGGTGGCCATCTTCTTCCTCCTCTCTCGATCGGTTTCCAACAGACATATCATTCTTCATCCTTCTTCACTTGTAACTTATGACTCCATGCTCCGAATTTTTCCGAGACTACCGTTCTCTTAGTTGGAGCAAGCTCTACAACATTGTCTTTTCAAATCATCAAAACCACCGTTTCGGTGCCAAGGAGAACTTCCATGGAAGGAGCTTGAGCTAATATTTTTATGCCTTGTTGATCACCTTTGCTTCAAGGTAAAAAAACCAAAGAAAACTCCATTTCCTCATTTTTGGTGTTGACCGAAAATGCACCTTGTAATGGTGTCTTCTCTCTGTCTTGTTTTAGCTTCATTTAAATCTTCCAAGGGCTAGGAGGAGTCCTCTCTTGATACTCATCAAGCTCTCTTCTCCATTCAAAGGTAAAATAATTACCTTGATGTGTTAAACAATATGTAATTAGGGTTTCAATGAGATGGAGCTTAAAGCTTGAAAACTCATTATGATGTTTGTATATTGTTAAGTAGTTGACAAGGAGTGAAATGCCTTACCGGTTTTAAGAGGAAACAAGAAAGAAGTTTGAGTGGAAAGAGGTAAATATGCTATCTCAATGTGGTTTAATGCCTTAGGAGAAATGAGCTTATAATGCTTGCTAAAACTACCTAAGAGCAAATGGTGAATGACTTAGTAAGGTGTTCTCAAGGAGATTAGTAAAGAACATATGTCTTGGTGTGTGTAATTGCAGGTCAAAGGCTTATGTATTGTGGAAATTCAGTGTTTAAGGATTATGCGATTTAAGGGCCTAAGAGCCATGTTATTTAAGGGCCTAAGTGCCAAGCAAGTTTAATTATGCACTATATTGTGATGTAGTGTAAATTGGTGAAGTTTGTGAGTGATAGTGTTTCTTGTGGAATTAGGTGTTCTTGAGTGTTTAATGGTGAAAACTATGAGTTTTGGAATGATGTGCTAAGAGAACCCATGGCGAAATTTGTAAAATTTATAAGGAATTCTAAGTGCTTAAATGAACTTGGGTGAACTAGGAATTGTTAGGAATGGATACATGCTTCACTAAGGAAGAACACTGCTTAAGGTGTTCTAAGGTGCTATAAGGATTTAGGCATTGTCTTGGAAGTTCTAGGAATTCAATATGTGTTTTTGAGAATGTATTAAAGTCTTGGAGAAGTTTGTTTAAGGTTTAGGTTATGTGATGTGCAAGGTGGGAATAATGTATAGATAAGGTTTTGAGAAAGGAACTTTAAGGAGTTGTGAAAAAGAAGATTTGGTTAGTAAGAGAAGATGCTTGGGATGATGTTATGATGGTGAGGAAACACTTTGGTATAGAGGTTATTATGGATGAAACACCACTTAAGAAACTAGGAGAAAACATTGTAAGTGTTAGAAATTTTGTGAAGATATAAGTAAAGGTTTTAAGGAATTAGAAAAAGTTTTGTGAGTGTTTAAGGATATCTTAAGGTGTGTTTGAAGTGCTCAATGAGGTTAGGATTACTAGGTCATATGGGGTGAAGTTTGGTTGAGTGTAAAAAGGAAAACAAAGATTTGGGGCAGACCGGACTTGCGACCGGACTTGCAAGTTCGGTCGGGCCCAGTTTACCCTGCAGAATTAGCTTCTGGAATGGACCGGACATAGGACCGGACTTGGCAAGTCCGGTCGGGCTAAATTTCCAAAGGGAAGAAACTCTCGGGAAAAGACCGAACATGCGACCGGACTTACAAGGTCGGTCGGAGTAGAAAATTTTGGCGGAAATATGTTCTGGAATCGACCGGACTGGACAAGTCCGGTCGGTAAGTCCGGTCGGACCAAAACATGGGTTAAGGTTATGAAATGATATGTAATGATGGGGATTGATTAGTAATGATGTTATAAATTGTTAAGAACATGTTAGGTGAGTTTTAATGACAATTAAGTGGGTAAAAAGTTGTATTGGAATGTAAAAGTAAAACAAGTTAAAGAGTGAAGTTATGTAACTAAGTTAACGGGGAAAAAGTTATAAGCATTAGACATTAAATAATCATGCTACCCCGATGTTAATAAAAGTACATGTAATGTTATCAGTTGTTCGAGAATTGCTCGAGGAACATAAGTGGACGTGGTAAAGTGGACTCCGGTGACAGGTATGGTGTTCTTGCAACCTGTGTCCTACCGGATTACACCGGCTTGTATGCCAATATGTTTTACTGAGTGTTTGCCACCTTGTAAGATTAAAACATGTAATGAGTTTATAGTAATTCATTTATGTGGCGAATTTGGCCTCCGATACCATTTAACCTCAAATATGTGTTAAACCTTAGCTAACCAAATCTAGGAACACATGAGTGATCGGTATTCGGAGTTGACGGCCCAAACCTTGGGAACGAGCTAACCACGGCTATGTGTGAGTTAGTTGGACATTGTTGTTGTATGCAAGTGTGTGAACCTCCCTTGTGTGCTTAACTCGGTTATGATACCGTATGGTGTGTGGATGTGGTAGGCTCCATAATGGATCTCTAACTACTTATTTATAAGTGTATATGTACTAATGGGGGGTGAGGAGTCCGGTTGTTCCGGCCACGCGTGTGATGGACGAGAGTCGATATCATATCCAGTTCGGCTCTCTTGGTGTATGTATAGGTGGTATTCCAATTTGGTTTCTACCTTCCCTTAGCTTATCCAAAGCTAGTTACTGACTCACGTCGGGCCACAGGGGCATACGTATGTTATTTCGGTGTGCTTGGGATTACTATATCCGACACACCTTGGGTTTAAGTTAACCGTTCGATATAACTGGACGGTAACGAGGTTGGTAACGAGCTTAGCATGAGATTGACAATAATCTCTAGGCTCACTATATATATACTAACTATGGTGGAAGGTTCCTTGTGTGAACCGATCTTATGGTGTTTGTGTTGATATTGTGCTAGGCAATTTCCCTTGCTATGCTATGATATGTATACGTTAGGTGCTTAAAATGAATACGATGTTATCAGGTGTGCGCTGAAACAAGAAAGGTTTGGTTATGTTTGTTATGTGAGGAATAAGATATGTTGTAGGATATGGAGTGTGTGGATCATGGAAATGAATCCCAGTTATGACAAGAGGCGTTTAAGGATAACCCGATTAATGGGTACGTGTCGTTCATTAAGGAAGTAGCTCCGTTTTAGAGGAGAGCCACTCTAGGGTTAAAGGAATCATTGGATGATTTGTTAAGTGTGGATGTGTTGGTTATAGGTTGAGCCCATTGAGGCGAAATGTTATGTGTTGTATGTTTATGGCTTGTATGCATGATTTAAATATAATCAACCGCATGCTAAGACGACAATTAGTTGTGCGTGGCCGGTAACATGTGGGCTGCGGGATTACCATACCAGCAAAGGTGCTGAGCCCCTTGGGGGCCACCCTTTCTCTCCTTTTCTATTTCAGGTACAAGGAGCTGGAAGCCGTTCGAGAGTAGGACGGGGTAGATGTTTATACAGGGGTAGCCATTTAAATGGCGTAAGCATTGTAGGCGTAGTAAGACCGAAATTGTTATCGGCATTAGTTTGTAAATACTCGGTACGGTTGGAATGTAATAAGTATATGGGTTGTTGTTAAGGGAAGCAAATGTAACGTGTAGTTGCTCGGGAGTCTAGTCCATCAGACCGATACAAAGTACATGTATTAGCCTTGTTAGCCACGTGGGTGGTTAACGGCGTGTAACACCATTGAAATAAGTAATGTGATGAGTTGAGTTTCCGCTGCAATGTGTTGTTAAGTGTACGGTGGTGGTTGGGGTGTTACAAAAAAGTGGTATCAGAGCGAAGTATCGCTCTGATGACTGAATTACCGAGCTTAGGAAGTACCGAGTTAGGATTTAAGTACTTTGGGTTAAGGGTTGAGTGATAGCGTGAGAGATCGCTAGTAAGGAACTACCAGTGAATACTGGAAACCTACTATATCCATCCCACCCTCCACAATCCCTGTTATATAACTTGGGAAACAACGCCAGAGAGATGGAAGTCCACTCTCATACTCGGGAATACCCGATCTGGCTGTTATTAAATACCTTTAGGGTACGGAGAACCTGTCATACGGTAGATCCCGAAAACTGGGAATCCCGGAGACGGTTCCCATCTAAACAGTGTTAACCGCATTTCATAGCGAAGAGCGAAGAATCAGTGTACAAAAGAATAGAATTTCCGGCAACCTGGGTCGACATGCTGAGCAGTCGAGAACAACCAGCTTGCAACGCACCAACCGTGCAACAGGCAAGAAATGGATTAATAAAACCCGAGACTAGTGTCTACGGGACCACAGTTGATAAATAATACACCAATGGTATATCAACCGACAAGGGAACTACAACGTAGTGCCCAAATACGTGGAACGGGCTACAAAGAGAATACAATACTAAGAAAAAGGGGTCTCCCAGAATGGGAAACACCCTAGTTAATGATATCATGTGAAAACAGTGAGAAGTCACCTAGAGGAGTATTTATCAAGGCAGTAAGATCAGTGAGGGCCAACAAGGCCACTGATGACAATATGGGTCAAAACAATACCACAATCGGTATGTGTCAAACCGATAGCCAGTTAGCATGGCGCACTTGCCATAGCAAGTGCTGCTATAACAGGGCTGTTCGGGAAATTCATAACCACTACAAAGTACTTGGAAAAGTACCATAAAGTTAAATGTGATTGTCATAACAGTGGAAGGGCCTGTTAGCCTAACCTCTGCAATTGGAAATACACCTGTCAGCAAGAAGCTAGACTTGGCTAAGGTAAGAAGATGTTGTGAAACCATGAAAATTTTCTTTCAAACCCAAATTTATTCAAACCCTTTCTTTTCAAAACCAGATTTTCTTTCAAACCAACACTTCTTTCCAACCTTCTTTCAAACCAAACCAGTGAAACCAGGGGCAATTGACAAGGATACAACAGTGGATAAACCTTCCCTCGATTAAGTTCGGGAAGCAAGGAATGAATATTGTCACGGGACAATATAAGGGAGTTGACAACAGAATACTTCACCTAGGCGTGTGACGGACACTACAAGTGTACCAACTGTGTTGTGGGACGACCGCACTCCGATAGGAGCTTGTGGGCCTGACAGACCTACTTATAGGTTAGTTGGGTAAGTAATGTATCAGTATGATACCCCATATATGTATACGAGTAGAGTCCGAAACACGGGAAGTAGTCGACTCCGTCTACGGTCAGCAATATAAATCAAACGAGAGCTAGAGATTACAAGGAATGGTTGAAGTTAAGGAACTCAGTTAAGTTAACGAGACTAAAGGAATTAGTGAATTCCTTTCAAGGAAATGTTTAAGAGTCAGGAGGTGCGAAGTGCACTAACTGAATGTAAAGACAGCTTATATGACTTAAGGATCCCCAGGGATAAACATGATAGCTGGAAAGCAGGGCAAGGCAGATGCCTAATGTGGACCCAGTAAAGTGCAATGGACGGATGAAATTCCCAAAATGAGTACCTACACTATCAGGAAATGTTGATCTTCACAGAAGAAGATAATAACCAGTGAAGAGCGCAAAAAGGTGTGGCTAACAGAATGTACCCATGAGTGCAAGCCAGATGTAATGGCATATGTTAGTAACACCCGGGAGCAATCCTTGAGGGGTGTTTGGATTAAACATTGTTAGATGGAGCAATATAACAAAACACAAGATTTGGAACAATTACCCGGATCAACAATTGTTGAACGAAATACATGACAGAAACGCAAGGGTTGAAATTAACACCCAGTTTAGACATAAGTTGTCAGGAGACGGACTGACAAACCTAAGGGGCATCCCATAAAAGGAAGCGGAATGCAACGACCTTGTCATGGAGCCCACTACAACCTCTAAACATGTAATGTTGTACAGAGAAGTACATATGTGTGGACAGCCTACAATGAGCCCAGCTCAAGGCAAATAAGGCTTATAAGCCATAAGCAAGATATGTTATATAAATTTGATTGATTGTGGAAGTTTATGTTGTATAAGTGGATAAAGTGGTAAGCGAACCACTGCATTAAGAGTGGGGATACCTCTCGATATTGTGAGACCGCAGAAGCGGTAGTTATGTGAATCAAGTTCAAGAAATATGTGGAGGATGGACCACGTTGTTATTACCCCAGGGTGATTTGAATAAAATAACACGAAAGGAAGTGCTCGTACCAGTTGTGTACACAGGAAGAGTAATAAGTCTGATAGCAATCACCATAGGTGTGTGAAGCTAAATGTGTAGCGAACAACGCTCAAGAAAACATAAAGACTAAAAAAAAATATAGTATATTAAAAAATCAGCCAAATAAGTGGCCAGATAAACCCAGTGTAATAGCGGAAGCTAATATAATAGCGGATGCAGTATAAGTTGATGTTGTATAATGAGTAAGGATACGGTGCGCAATAAGCGACCGTTGTGTGAGTATTGTTAAATGATAAATGGGAGTGAGCAGAGTTATGAGTTAAACCCAGTGGAGGCATAACAGTAAATGATGGCAAACGAACCGAGCAGTAAGCCGGTGACAAGTATTATGTGATAAGAATTTCAGTAAAACACAGTGTAAATTCCTATCGCAATCGCATGAGAGATTTACTGTCAAGAGTTTACGCCTCTGCACTCTGTATGACTGAGTGTTTGGTATTGCACATGCGCAGTAATGATCAAGTGGGATAGCTAGGGATCAGAAGCATGGTAATTGTGGAGGAATAATGTTATAATGGCCGATGCATAGGAAATGCAAGGCCGCACCAATAAAAGAGTACTTGTACAAAACCAAATGTGGAGACATGATTAACCAAGTGACTACGGTAGCACTAACTGCCAAATATCGGTATGGAATATACCCCAAATGTTGTAAATAGCTGAGGAGCACTACACACTAGGTAGTAGCTCAATCTCAACCGACAGTAAGTCGGTAGAAGCAAGTCAATCTGTTATACCCAAAATTTCAACCCCCCCCCCTGGAGTGGTCTCTAAGGCATACGTGTTACAAAGGGCAAAGTGGTCAAAATGCACCAATGCAGGATTTCCAAAGGACATTATCGGGGTTTCTATTTTCATATGACTTGTTCATTATCTCCAAACACTTCTAAATATCATAGTCATTATGAAAGGTATTTCATGATTTTCTGATAATATTTATTCTGGAAATTTAGCTTTTAATTCATATTATAAGCTAATTTCTTTAATAATTAACACATGAAATAGCCTCAAAATAGAAATTAAAAGGTTTCCAAAATTGAAATAAAATTGTCACATGGTTACCATGACTACATACAGTCATAAACCTGAAATTATTTTATTGGGAACCTTATCCCAAAATTTAAAAGAGAAATTCAATCATTTTTGCAATTTTCTCTCTCCTCCGGAAAATACCGAAATCAAAACAAAATGTCATGCAATTTTAACACAAGATAGAGGATGATTTTTAGAGACTAATTCCGTTGGAATTTCGTTATTTCGACTTTCCAATAATTAGTTATGAATTATGGGAGATTCCATATTGTGCGATTTTTATCTAATCGATTATTTATCAAAATAATCCGATTCCAACTCTCAAAATTCCTAAAAATCATTCTTTACCTTCAGTTAAATTTTCATAATTTTTATCGGCTTGCAACATATTCTAAAAAATCAGATTCCCTTAGAGCACAAAATCAGTCTTTTAGATAAAGATCTTGCTCTATCAATTTGACCATGCTCTTTCTATAAAAGGACCCCCCAAGAACGAACTAGGGCAGAGGAGAACACTTCTAAAGTCAGAAAACACAGCCACAAACTTTCTCCCCACGTTTTAACACTTCCAAGCCTCAAATCAATACCGAAACACTGCAGAAATCACCCCGAAATCACCAAAAACTCATCCTTTCTTCTCCTATTGAACTTCCAAGCACCAAAAACACATAAAACCACCACAAAAACAGAAGAGAAACGTCCTTAACAGCATAAAGAAGAAGGAGTCAGAAGCACAATTCGAAGTCAATCCAAAATCGGCATCAACGAGGCACCAAAAGATCCCCGTTGTGAAGAGTCTCATCAAATCTGAAGGTAAAACAGGTTGAAGTCATGTTTTTCTGACTTTGTTCAACTTTAACTACTCTGTGTTAAAATTTGGAGTCGAATTGACTTTTTATCGCTTCTGAATTAGCGTTTGTTTTCGCTTCTGCTCAATAACTTGTTTGCTAAGTTTCGTGTTTAATTCGAATTCAAATTGTAAACTTTCAATCACTAACATGTTTAGAATCTTTCAGGCTACCTACCCATAAAATTTGAGCCAGAAACACCGCCGGGAGCCACCCAAACGCCGCTGTCCGAGGGCGGTTCGCACCCACGGACGCTATGTCCGGGGTCCCGGACGCCCTGTCCGAAAGCCGGACGCCCCCGGACGGTGGCGGGATATTTTTATTTTCAAAATTTAGGGTTTTATAAACATGTCCGGGCCCACGGACGTCCTGTCCGTGGCCCCGGACTTTTCAAAATCTCGTTTATGTTTAAATTTGACTTTACTGTGTAATTAAGTTAACTAGGGTCCGTAGGTTCGGACATTAGGTCCGTAGCCACGGACGAAAACAAAACTTGACCTAATTCTGCCTCCGAAACCCTAGTTTAAGTATTTTAATTTCCACTTTAATTTTCTGTCAAAAAATGTTAAAAAATAAAAAAAACAGAAGCGCGCACTTAGGTTAAAAACGACTCGTAATAAGCCGTAATTAAACTAAGTAGAGGAAAAACGACTTCTAGGGGTAATGAAAGTAATTGAACCCTAATTAAGTCGAATATCAAGCCCCCGAACCCGAACTCTCCTTTCCTAATTTGATCTAGGTTAAAATTAGGTGGCGACTCTAATAGGTTCCAGTGAGCTAGCTTAGGTTTTAATAATTTTGTTATATGACATAGTTATTAATCTTAGGTTATAAGTGGACCTAAAACCCGGTTAGATCCTAATCAACTTTAATCAACATAGGATAGGGTTTAAAATCGAGGCTCACAGACTGGCGACTCTGCTGGGGATAAATTCTTAATTTTAACTTGTTTAATTTTAAGAAAGAGGGCTTAACTCGAAAAATTGTTTATTTATGGCTTTATTACTTTGTTTGTTTACTTTCGTGCGCACCTTAAATTTTTGCACCCTTGCATCATATGAGAGCGAGGGTCCACACAAACCAGTTTCACCCCGGGACCCATCTAGGGTCCCCTGTCAGGGACTCACACCTTTTAGGTGATGTGAATAAGCGGGGGAAAAGAGGAGGATGTCGTCTAACCACATCCCCTTAATACCTGGGCTTTAGCCCCAAGCGTTTTCCTGGCAGTGTCCTTACCTAGCCTATTGTTTGGTCAGTCAAAGACCCGACCGTAGACGCACACCTTCAGGTGATGTGAAAAAGTGGGGAAGCCCAAAGAGAATAGCGTGCAAGCCCTATTCCTTTGTGGTGACCTGGGCCCAAGCCCCAAGCACCTCTCCGGATCGATCCATACCCAAATTGATTAAACCGTCAAGTAAGGACATGTTGAATTTGTGTGGGCCCTGTTTGCCTGTATGATCGGCCCACTACCCAGTCTAGAGATTGATAGGAACTTTTCCTACATCAACTCAGCCCAACCCGATATCGCGGCTTAATTGTTTGCGGCCCAAAGGCCCTGCTTGATTTGAATGTGTGAGTTATTTGTTCGGGCTTCGGCCCAAAAGTTTAGATTTAGGTGATTTATCTTTCAGCCCAATTTTAATTATCAATTTAGTTCTAGGCCCATGAAAAACAAATCCACCTAAAGCAACCCATGAAAATCCATCAGGCCTTTCCATTTCAAGGCTCATTCTAGTCTAGGAAGACTTTTCACTCGGGCTTTGACCCAAAATCCTAGACATGGGTATCATCTTTTAGGCCCAATCAGAATTACTTGGCCCAAAATCCAATTCACATCAAGATCATGGTTTAGAAATCATTTTGGCTCATGCGCTTTACTTCTAGCCCAAACACATTCTGGCCCAAGTGCCCAATTCTCAAAACATTCCAGCCCAAGAGCCACGATCTTCAAACATTTCGTCCCAGGAGCCAGTTCACAGCTCATGAATCATTCCGGCCCATGTGCCTCTCTTCCAACTCATTTCGGGCCTCAGTGCTTACCCACAATCTTCAAAACATTCCAGCTCATGTGCTTTTCTTGCAGCCCAAACAAGTTTTAACCTACAACTTCTTCACGGTCCAGAATTTTAGCTCAATCCATTTCTGTTTTCCAACAGATAAGCCCGAATCCCAAGTATGGCAGAGGGAGGAAACCCAGTCAGCATGGAGGCCCAGTTTGCAGCCTTAGAGCAGAGGTACAGAGCCGCCTTTGATGCCATGGAGGCTAAGTATGTCACCATCATCGAAGAGCTGAAAAGCAAAATCAATTCCCTTGAGGT